>JANBPO010002596.1:11104051-11220096 GCA_024336825.1 Amorphophallus titanum
TGCTCTGTTCTTGAACAGAGAAGGAAAGAGTGGTGCAGGCACTTAGCAGGATGAAGATGGAAGAAGATGGTTGCCTTCCACCCTTCTTGTTGCCAGCATGCGCAGGAGGAAGACAGGGGGAAGATGGAAGACGACCAAGCATCCTTTTGTACCAGCCAGTAGGAAGGAGAATCAGCAGGTAGAAGAAGAAGGGATGCAGGTGTTTTCAAATGGCAGTAGGGGGAAGAGGAAGAAGACTTCACATCCACAGCACAGGTAGGGGGATGGCAGGAGGAAGAACGGATGCAGAGCAATGCACAGCAGCAGTAGTAGCATTGCTCGTTTGACGGGGGAGGTGATTTTATAAGGGATGGAGTCTTCGTAGGTTTAGGGTTTTGAAATGAAAGTAATGCTTTCACGGTTACGTCCAGGGATCTCTCTCCCTGCCAATATAGTAGCTGCCTGCCATGGTTTAACATTGAAAACCCTAGAGGCTAAAGCCATGCTCGATCCTGGATATAGTGGGGGGTCTTCGAGTAGGGTTCTTTGTTAGATGGGTTGAGTTGGTTGTACGAGGGAACTCACGTGGATTTTGGGTTAGCCTTTGGCCTTTAAATGGTTAACAGGTTTGGTTGTATAAGTGGGTGTTGGGTTGATCCAAGCTACTCCTAAGTGTATAGAAAGCACGCCCGGATCTCACAGTCGGGGGACTACCAAATGACGAGAAACTCTGGCAACACTGCCAGGAAGAACACCACAACAACTCTGTCGTGAAGGCCCATCCTCTCAGACCAGGGCCAACCAAACACCACGCAATCTGGGAAGCACCACGACCTCGCAGTCGTGAACCTACACTATCTAGGGGGACAACCTTGAAAACCTACTGGAAACCCTAGACCTCGACATCAGGAAAACACGAGAAACCACCTGACGAACCACGTCTCACAGATGGGAAACTGAAACTTGAGTCACGAGAATTCACACATCACGTGACGGGAGTACCTACCCACCAGAAGCAAGGCCGAATGCATCCACTGATGTCTTAGTCCACACCTCAGATGTCTCCCGCGCCACAGGCAAAATTGAGAAATCGTACTAGTAACCACAAAACACAGAACAAGGACTAGCAGGGGTCGTACTCGTCAACGCGGGTCTGTCGCCCCCAACCATGTGCACACACAAACTATGCGCTCTAAGTCAGGTCCTCTAGCTAATTTTTCCCCCCATCCCAGACTCAGGCTGCAAAGATGAGGGGCCCTAAGATAACCAGCCTAAAATTGTCACACCAGGAAAGCTGCTCTACCACTCCCGGGTAGGTCATCACATGCGTGCTGTAAGAAGGCTATGACTAGTAGGTGGTCACTCGAGGAAAGACTCTCCGAAGAAACCACTGGAGTATGACGAGCTACGCACAAGCCTATCACTCGTAGTTCGAAACACGGGTGGCACGATGCCACCAGACATTGGACAGTCCACTACACCTACCAACCCAATGATCCTTGAGTCTCGCAACTCGGGTCAAGACCGTTGTACAAGATAGCTCTGTGCCATCAATCTGCCCTAATCCTAGGGGTCAAAAATCACAATCCAATATAATCCTTAAGGTGGCTCATAAACTATCGAGTTCATTCCCTTTCCCAGGGAAACCTAAGAAACATTCAGCCCTAGGCAGGGTCACAGAACTCACAGTTCATAGGCCATACGCATAGCCCACACGAAAATCACTTTCTGAAGAAGCTAAGATCATGCGGGGATAGCCCTCTGCACTCATATCGAGACACGGTGACTCGATCTAGCGAAATAGGAAAGCCCAGAACATAAAGGGTCACCCAGACCCTCAAAATATATAGGCACAATAATCGAGATAACACGGTACCTCTGGACACCCAAAAATATGGTCACAGTACCCACGGGGTGTCCGGGAGATCCACGGGGCTAAGGATTGCCCAAAAGATCGCAACCGGGTCAACCATGGGCCAAAATAGGCTGAACCACTGCATTTTGGTTGACCAACCTGCATGGGTTGGTCGACCAACCAGTTTGGTCGACCGAACTAGGCAGTTTCATTGAATGAAGTGGGCAGATTGCCCAGTTCATGGCGAACGCCATTGGTCGACCAAACCCCTGCAGTCGATCGACCAAAAATGGTAGAGAGCCATCCGAACTCAACCCTAGAGTCCGGTTTCCATGCCCGCTCGATCCCAATCGAGGGGAAAAACAACGGGGACCATTCCCCAGGTCCCGAAACCACAAAATGCACAAAAGAAAATGGTGAACGGTGCTCGATCTGGCGAAAAATGTCACTCGCCCTAAAACATGCAAAACCGCCTTGGCATGAAGAAAAACCCACGCTCGACTCACCTCGGCCTACTAAACCGTGGGAAAATAACCACAAGGGGCTAGGTGAAACATTTCTTTGGAGGGTCAGACCTATAAGGAGATCCCAAAGGTTAATGTCTATAACATGGAGTTTATCTTCACTTTCATGAAGTTAAAACCTGTTGAGACTAGTCAAGTGCAGGAGCAAGGAAATGAATCTGAAAGGCAAGAGGAGGACCAGCCTAGAATAGTTGAGTAACCTACAGTTGAGAAAGAGCAGCAACCAGATGAGGAAAGTCAGCAAGTTGAACAGTTTGAGCTAGAACAGCAACCAGACATTCAAATATTTGATCAAAATCAACCAGAGGCACAAATTCAGGGGGAGGAACAGCCTCTAGCTGCTGAACAGCAAATGGAAGTGAGTGCAGAGTAGGAGATTGATGAAGAAGTTCATGATGAGAGCTTGCCAATGCAAGGAGCTGAACAAGAAATTGAAAGGGAAGTAGTGCATGAAATGGAAGTTGTTGAAGAAGAAGTTCATGAAGTTCATGAAGTTCAGCAACCAACAGAGGTGAATCTGGAACAACAACTTCATGAATTGGAAGAACAATATCTTCATGATAAACAAGTCATGCAGCAGATGGATCAACACATAGACTAGCTCATTGATCAAATGGAACAGTAGCAACAACAACGTTTTGAGGAGCAAAGGGTGGAACAGCAAGAAGAAGCTGAAGTACCGCAAGAAGCTGAGGTAGAAGTTCCACAACAAGTGCACCCAGGTCCAGCAAGTTATCAAATGATGGGACTTTGTATTCAGCCTCCTCTATCCCCAGAGGAACCTCACATCCCACCTGAATTTTAAGCTTCTACTTCAGCTGGGCCTAGTTCTAGATAGTATGCTGCAGAGGCACATCCATCCCTGGTACACTTACTGTTGGATTAGTTCAGATTAATGAATGCACATTTTATGCATTTACAAACTACACTAGAAAGATTAGGCACCAGGGTGATGCATGTCGAGTAGACTGTTAATAGCTAGTGGGAGAAATTTGTCAGAGACAATTTCAGATCAGATGAGAGGCTCCATGAATTTTCAGACTCTCTCCTACATGTTTGTGAACAAGCTGGAACTCTGATGAGTAACATGAGGCAGACTCAAGCTGACCACTATGCAAAGTTGACATAAATGCTAGTCCATGCCTTTGACATTAGAAGAGAACAACAAGCCATCAGTGGATAGCTGACTGTCATCCAACAAGAACAGCAAGTTGTTTCCCAAAGGATTAACACTATCTCTGATGAAGTCTAGGGAAGTATAATTCAACTTGGAAATATCTATGGCAAACTGGATGATGTACAAGATCAAGTTCAAATTTTAGCAGGCAGCATCAGGGATGTGGTTACCACTCAAGCCATCAATGCATCTACTACTATGGCTGAGATCCACCACCAGCAGACTTCCCAATTGGAGAACATGTGCACAATGCTTCAACAGTGGTTTGTCGATTTAACTACAAGTGTCAAGGACCTACATGCCCTAGTCTAGCGGAATGATGGGAAGATTATGACAAAGTTTGCAGCTCTTGGGACAATGGTAGAAAGAATTCCTACAGCATTTCCTATGGCAGTCCCTTTAAGAGGCAATTCTAGTAGAGCTCCAATCCGTCGAACAAGAACAAGAGGAACAAGAGGTGCCAGCTCTAGCACATCTTGCTCTACTGATGTATAGAGTCCTCTCCATTGCATCTTTTTGATAATGACAAAGGGGGAGACTAGTCATGTATTGGAATCAAATGTCATGTATTGTCTAATTATCTGTCTGATTACTGGAAGAAGGATGGTCCCTAAAAAAAAAGCCATAGGTGATACACCTAGATAAGTGGACGATGGGGGATATTGGTTCCGAGGGCTAGCCTGGTAGGAACCCCCCAAAGCCACTAAGGAATAAGGAGGAACCCCTGCTCGTAGCCCTCCACGGCGGCCACTGTCTCGCCGCGGCAAACAAAGCCTCCACCATCTCCCGACGATGAATGATGCAACCATCGTCCACCATGGCAACCAGAGGAGCAAAGAAAAGGGGGGGGGACAAAAGAACCCCTGCAGACCAAGCCCTCACCATCAAAGGGGGAAGGAAAGAGACTCCTAGTCACCAAAGAAGGAGACCTAGCCATCGGTGAGATGGATCGGTGAGGAGAGGGAAGCTCGAAGGGTTTGAAAGAACCTCTGAAACCCTCAGGTTAAAAGACAAGAAAAGGGGAGGTGGGTTGGTGGAGGCCTCACCGACTCACCGCCCCGCCTTCTAGGTGGGTGCGCCACCGACTCAAGAGGGTCACCGACTTAGAGGCGCACTGGTTCAAGCCCAGGGCGCCACCAATTCAAGGCCAATGCCCCACCGAATCAACAAATTTGAGCTGTGCCACGGACTCTGAAGGTCAAATGAGGTGGGCCCCACTTGCAAGGTTAATAAAGCAAGCACATCTGTGGACCCCACTCCGTTCATCCTTCACTCATGACGTCAACGACTAGGGGGCATTTGTTGACACCTAAAATATGAACAAGTAATAACTATATTCCCAGAATAGTCAACTAAAAGGCAAAGATGGGTCCACTCGACCATTTAAGCCTAAGGTCACCTCACAAGAAGTACCGGGGCCCCATCTCTCATCATCTCAAGGTAACACACCCTCCACAGCTCACTAAGGCCGAATAACAGTCAGAGCCAATGAACCCGACAATGAGATCAATTGTGCCAAAAATATCTCCACACCTTGTCCAAGTTGGACAAGAATGTACCAGGTTATCATCCACCTGACAAAGAACCTTTCCGATATGAAGAGATGCCCCCGGGTCCTCAAAATGGGGAGCCGAAGGCCAGATTAGCGGAGAACTAGAAAAGTCGATCAAGGTGCCCAGAATGCCGAAGTAGTCCGTAAAAGGCCGAAAAGATGTCTGACAAGGACGAGAATACTTCGAGGGGTGGCCCACTTGACGAAGAAGCCCCACATGGCTCTAAAGCAAGCTTGGCAGCACAAATTGCCATGTCGAAGGCCGAATCTGGGTAAAACCCGAGAAAATTGGTAAGGGTTCGACACGTGCCGGAAAACACCAGAAACTCAAAATTTGGGCTTCAAAGTGCATTTTGGAGCCACAGGATCAGTCCTGATGATACTATGAGTCACGAGCTTGCGATGGGTCGATTCCAGAATAAACTGTCAAAATTATGAAACTACCCCTCTGTGAGTCAGTGGCGCCTTTGCTGGTGAGTCGACGGAGCTTCCTTGCAGTTAAGTTGGTGGCGCCTTGAAGCACGACACGTTGATCTGGCGCAGTAAGCTAGAGGCGGGGCAAGTCAGTGGCGTCGCCACCGACTCATCCACCCTCCTCGTTCGATTATAAAAAGGGCACTGTCGCGTTCATAAGTTATACATATATATATTGAAAATTGGTTTAAATTGACCCCCGGACATTTCGGGACATTTTTCAGAACGCGCTGCCTCTAGGTAGCGTGTTCTTCAGGACGCGCTACCGAAGGATAGCGCGATCTGAACGCGCTGGCACTGCCTGGCGCGTTCTTCAGATCGCGCTGGCCGTGCATTTCTTCAACTCCGTGCAGAACATGCACGGACTTTGTTCTTCAACCCCGTGCATAACATGCACGGACTCCATTCTTCAACCCCGTGCACAATGTGCGTGGACCTTGTTTCTCAACCCCCAAACTTGCGTGGACTTCGTCCAAACACGCATGGACTTTGTCCCATCTGCATGGACTTCACCTAAACATGCATGGACCTTGCTCGTATACACCTGCATGGCCTTGCCCAACCACTGCACGGACTTCATCCCTTAACCCCGTGCATGTGCACGGACTCGCCCAATTATGCACGGACTTCGTCTGAACATGCATGGACTTAAACCCCTGAAAACTTGCATGGGCTTTGTTCTTTTGCCCAAAAAGCTGCACGGACTTCATATGAATTTTTGCATCCAGAAACCTGCATGGACTTAACCCCAATGTGAATGGACTTAACCTTTGAAAACTTGCATGGACTTTGATCCTCTGTTGAGAAACCTGCATGGACTTAAACCCCTGAAAACCTGCACAGACTCGACCCTATGAGCATGCATGGACTTCATCCAGCCCAATTGAAATCAGCACGGACTTTGTCCTTCGCCAGTGCGCTCCTTCGTCGGTACGCTCCTTGAATCTTCACCGGTGCACCGCCTCAGCTCTTAGCCAGCACAGGCTTTGGAACCCTTCCCCGGCACACCTATCCTAGCTTTTCCCCAGTATACTCCTCCCAACGTCCTTCACCGGTACACCCACCGTGCCTACGTCGGTACACCTTCAGTGCCTTCATTGACACACCTATCCCAGCTTTTCCCCGGTACACTCTCCCAGTGCTCAGCCAGGCTTCGCCGGCACACCCCTTTCTTGGCCTTTCAACGGCCCACTCCTCCATAATAAAATATAAAAAAAATAAACAAAGGAATAAAATTTAGGAAAATTTTTGATAATGTGCATAAAAAATATAAATAAATAAATAAATAAGTAAATAAACACATAAACTTGTGCAAATAAGTAAATAAAATAATAAAAGGGGGAAAATCTATGTAAATAAATGAAGGAAAATCGTGAGATCACCCTAAACGCATAAAAAAAAGGAGAAATAGGCGACAAAGAAATATAATCTGGGGCTCCCCTAATCATAATAATAAAATTCTACACTGTAGTCCCGTCTCTCCCCGTGACCTGGTGTTGAATGGACAATAATGCTATCCCCTGTAAGCCGGGCCTGAGTCTCGGGAATCAGCCCAAAATGGCCACGACCCGGCCTTACCTCGGGCCGACATTCTGACTAAATGGGACCCATTTGCCGAACCGGATTCTTTCTGGATCATCATTAAAAATTATCGCGTATTCGGCAGACATCTGAATGGATTTATCTCAGTTTTCACCACATTCTCGCCACAAACTCCCGTCCGAATATGAAAGGGTCTATGAGTGACTGATATGCCTGATTGCCTGTGTCTCGGCACAGGCTCTTGTGTGATTTATTCCTACTTCTTTCCTTCGCAGTCAGCATTATTTCTTTCGACCACAGGGCCCCAAATTTTGGTAATTAATCAAGGGTGTTCTCCCGTATGGGGAATGTAAATGACGTCATGGCCTTTATGGCATGGCGAGATTCGGTCCCGACCTGAATCACACAATCACCTGAAGAAGTCAGACCGAGCACACCATAGGTTTCCGTGAAACCCAAATAAATCGTCACTCTGTGACTGGCACGCCCATGCACTTAATAAACCAATAAATAAATAAATCTACTAATGTAATAAAAAAATCCCAAGGTAATCTCCCATGTTAGAAGGAAAGAAGGAAGACAAAACACCCCAAAAGCTCACCTAAAGAGTCCTGATCGCCATCCGGATCTGCCCCCTGTTCAGGAAATGTCATTGCACCTCCAGTCTCTTCTGGAAGAAAGGGGAAAATACACTTTCAGGGATCCATCAAGAAAAATGCACATAATAGTGGGCATCGAAAATGAGCATACCAGCCAAGGCATTACCAGTGGGCCCTCCACATGAGAAAGGCGGCGACGCACCCGAAACTGGATTATAGTCATCATTCATTAAATCCAAATCTTGCAATTCGCTCTCTTCCTCAGTTCCCCCCTTTCAAGAGAAGCATTTTCATCAATGGGAGGGAGATTTCCTATCCTCTTGATAGTGGAAGAGCCTAAAAGCAAGACAAAGCAAGTACATTATTTTTCAAAAGCCGATGTGGCAGGATGAACAAGGGTATGCAAAATGACCTTGCGACTGTCCATGTGAAGCAGCCCCCTGGTGCGAGGGCGGGGAGCCCTAGTGCTAGGACTCTCATCTTCGCTCGACCTCGGCCTTTTCAAAGAAGTAGGGGCTTGTTTTCCTTTGTTCAAAATACTTTTTGTGACAAAGCTCGTTGGGAAAGAAAAGGTGACGATGAGCAAAAATGAAGAAAAATGAAACAAATTCAGCAAATGAAGAAATACAAGTGGAGAAAAGAAAAGTGGCTACATACTTTCTAGAGTCGGCAAGAAAGTGGGCTGTAGCACCACCTACTTAGGTTGAAGGCCAATGACTTTTCCCGCTTTTGCAATAGCATCCTAGATGTCTTGCAAGGTTGTTTCATTCTCAATAAGTGAAATGTAGTCAAATGGGCCAACTCGAACAATGAAGTTAATTAAGTGCCTCTCCCATTGCGGCCATAAACTATTGTTGAATCCCTTAGGGGCAAGTTCAGTGCTCTTGGCAGCATTAGGAGAATAGCCACAATCTGATAAGAAATGCTCCCACCAAGAATGCACCTTTGGTTGATGTGGAGAGGATTTTCGTCGCTTAGGTCCTAGGTATATCTTCTTTGTATGGCTTCCCCCTTTTATTTAAGAGAGGTTGAGTATTTTTATCTCCTAGGTATATCTTCTCTGTATGGCTTCCCCCTTTTGTTTAAGAGAGGTTGAGTATTTTCATCAACACAAGATTGCTTGCAGGAGACCTCGGAGTCATCCCTAGTCCTCTTGTGATCAGGGAAGGTGGTCATTCATCTCTTGGCAAGGGAGGCTCTCCGGCCTGTAATACCTCGAACGGGGAGAGTTCAGGCACTCCCTCTGGGATAGGGGCTACTAGCTCCTCATCTGGCGAGGACCTACCTTCCCCTACACCGAGTTCCCCCGAGAGCGGGGAATTGAGGGCTGCCCCAAGTAAAATAGAGATCACTTTTGCTGCATGCATCTATACTTTTCAGTCTTTTTACTTATCTTGTGTTGGATCATGCAGTTGTGGAGGTGGCGAGCTCTGTCGGGATGTTCTCCTAGCTTGTTGAGCCTAGACCATTTACAGAGCTCCCGGACTAAGAAGACGATATGGGAGCCGTACCTTATGGGATGTTTGACGAGAATGATGAATAAAGGACAAAGCTGAATAACTTGTTGCTTCCATCCTTTTTGCATATTTGCTGCTCGATTCATCTTTCTATTTTTTTATTAGTTTATCAGCTCTACTGCCCTTTCGGGTTTTCTCCAAGACTGGCTCCCTTTAACATTTTCCAGTACGCTCGCGTTTGTACAAGGACACGATTTCGCAAAAAAAAAAAAAAAAAATCATCGTGGTTATCAAGTTCAGGTATTAGATTTTTGATATCTTCGTTACGATTTAGATAGCCGGACATAAACGCGGGGAAGTCAGTTTGGCAAAATCTTCTTTTCACTTCCTCCAGGAAAAGCAGGGCATATGGAGATAGACCACGATGATAGGGACATGATTCCTGTTAAATCTCCGCAGGCGACTTGCCTCGACTCCCCCAGGTGTCATGGAGAGTCTCTCTCAAGATGATGCAAAGATCACAGGGAGAAAATGGAAGTTGGCGGGATCCATCCCGGACGGGTTGTTTGGTTGGACGTGAAAACATTAAGAAACACCGTCAAGTTGTGTATTGTTGTGTTTACGGCATTTGCAGCGTTTCTCTCACAAATCAAGCGTCCCTTACTCCGGCGGTGCACAGGATATAGCCAAGGATGGCGGCATTCATTGCCCCTCGTTCCACTCACGTCTCGCCATATTTCATGCCTGCCACGGCATCGTCCAGTTCGGCAGCACCTACCCCGCAGATCTCCCCAAATTGCCATTATTCAAGACCCGCGGCTAGCATTGAGAGATTTATGAACCGTTATATCCCCCACCCTAGCTCGTCCAGATAGATGAACATGCTCCGTTACTTATTTCACCAAGTCCTGAGGGCGTTTTTAACTACATAAGCAAGTTACGCATTTGACAACGGGCCTGTGCACCTTCTCATGCTCGTGTCATTTCGACTTTCCTGGAGACAGGCCACTAGCAACAGGAGACTTCTGGTAGGTCGCTAAAGCCGCCTCAGAAAAGGAAGTAATTCCTGGAGAGCGGGACCGAGGTTGCTGGGCTACACGTCAGGACCTCGCCATCTGCTATGACTGTGTAGGTCTCCGGGTTAACCTCTATCTTCGGAAGCGCATCGTTCAGCTTCATGTCTAGTTTCGTGAGGCGGCGTACGTTGCCCACAGCTTCCACCCTCTTCCGTAGTCTATACTTGGTAGCTATCCCTGCCTCCTTCGCAGCCTGGCATTCAACTAGCAAAACTTAGTTGCAGTGGGCGGAGTCCCCTTGCATAAACGCGGTTAGATGAGCAGACAAACTTGCCTTGCTGACAAATGCAATGGAGTTGGAACTCCCAGCCCTGCCAAATGCACCAAACATGGGCCTCATCATCACCTGCACCAGCATCCATGCCATAAGTTGTAAGCAAGATGTCCGGTGGCAGTGGCCAACACCACCACCACTCCGCCCCCCAAAACAAAACAGAACAAAAGTAATGAAACAAAATAAAATAAAGCTGATGCTAATAGGATTATTCTCCATAGATCCATGGAACCACTTTGAGAATGAATGGTTTCTAGTTTGATAATGCTGGAACCCAAAATGTGACATCATAAATAAGAAAATAGGAAAGTTAAATGACACTACTGGTTCGGGTGTTGGAATGCTGGCATTTGGGTCGCCCATGTTAGCCCATGCAATAGTGCCTCCTTTCATCACCATTTCTGGTTTTGCACCGAAGAAAGAAGGTTTCCATATAATAAGATCCGCAATCTTCCCAACCTGCACAAATTGTTCAAAATGAAAACGTTTGTCACAGGCAGTAGAAAAGAGCAACTGACAAGTGTAAACATGTGATCCAAACCAAAAAAAAAATAGTGGCAATTTCAGAAAGCTACTGATATGCCATTATAACCAAATTCCACACCTTGTAACAATAAGAACAGCTAGGCAATATGTATGTCACGCCACCAAGGAAGAATCGGATCGGATCGGATCGGCCAGGATCAACCGATCTGATCAGTTTAAGGCCCAACGGATCGTACCCCGACCCGCGATCCTGCCTTCCATGCCACTACATCTTATTATCTGAAGATATCTACCATGTGACTGTCCAGTCTTTCAGCATTGATATCAAATGTAGTTGTTTCTCCCGGCATCATGTTTAATTCACTTCTTGGATAATAGTTGTTCTAGAGAAGAGTACATATCCTTGTATCAAAATTTCCCCTCCCTTTTGTCTAGACTCTTTCCTGGGCCTACAAGCATCTTTGAGGGTTACTCCATGGTTGCATGAGCTTAAACTGTGTAACTAAGGAGAGAGTTTTCCACCCTGCAAACTGGCCACATGGGACTTGCGGCAAACCCTCTCCTATCCAAGATCACGTTTACCAGGTACTTTGGCACTATCTGCAGTGCTGATGTTTAGCAGGCAGCTAGTCAGAAAATTTTGCCAAATCATTAGAAACATCATTGGACTGACCTCAGATTGATGGGATGCTAATGATTGTGAAGGTGATTTAAGTAGTAATTTTTTAAAATATAAGTAGTGATGTTTAAGACAAGATATTGGTTGCATGCCCATGCTGGTTGCCTTGTCTGATGACATAAACAATCAGTAAAAGAATACAGGTAAGGAACAACAGCCAGAATCAAGTACCTCAATAGAGCCAACATATTGAGAAAATCCATTAGCAATCGCTGGATTTATTGTGTATTTTGCAATGTAGCGTCTGATTCGAAAATTGTCATTGTCTGAACCTGGAGGTTCAAGTGATCTTCCCCTCTGTGATTTCATTTTGTGTGCAGTTTGCCATGTCCGTGTTATCACCTGGTAAGCAAAGAAGCCTGAATTGAGCCTCGAACATTAAAAAAAAAAAAGAAAAAAAGAAAATCAGAGGCATAACGAGAAGAATTTGAATAACATCAAGGCTTTCACTACTGAAACATAAGCGAAACATAATGACTGCCTCATAATTCTATCCAATCTGAAGAGAGGGTGTTTTGGGATGACACTGCTATTAAGTGGAGAGATCCTAAATGCAAAAAGACCAAGAATGATAACATATCACGTCAGACCTCCGTCTTCCATCTATAACAATGCAAGTAGAATTTAAAGCAACAGGATACACACATAGGACAACAGTGAAGACCTCTCCAATGCGGCCCATAGCCTGTGAATCAGAGGATATGATACTGATGGCTCCCATGTCATGCAAGATATCCTCCGCAGCAATTGTTTCTCCCCGTATACGAGATTCAGCAAATGCCACATCCTCAGGGATGTCTCTATCAAGATGATGGCAGACCAGCTGCAAGCACTTAAGTCAATTTTTAAGGCAGATGATTCAACTTTATAGAAGCAAGCACAACTAATTCTGTGTACCAGCATGTCGAGGTGCTCATCTACGGTATTCAATGTAAAAGGTCGGGTTGGATTTGTGGATGATGGCAAGACATTTTTCACACCACAGACCATGATAATATCTGGAGCATGCCCGCCCCCAGCACCTTCACTGCAAAATTACAAGGATATAGGACTCAGGCACATTATATCTGTGCACATGCATGTTAACAATTATACTTAACAGTCTACCATTCCCTTGAGAAAAGCTACAATCACAATCAACACAAGACTCCCATTGGACCAAATCCATGGTAATAACCAAGGTACATAATTCAACGATGACAATCAACTTATTCTGGAAATGAAAACAGATTGTCACGTCACATCATCATCAAAAAAAACTTTATTCCATCAATCTGAGTTGCCTTGGTCCTGTATAACCAAATCCCAAAGTTACGAACAGAATTACCCACTATCAGCCTGATGGCAACTTCCCATTTGTGGATTTGTGGACACTAAAACATTGTGCCTTTTTGACGGAGACTACAAGCAGAATCCAGAATTAGACAAAGTTGTATCTATTGGTCCAAATTGACTCTCTCAAGTGATTTACTCCAGATACCTGCAATGCTCAGACTAGGACCAGACAGTTGCCACACAAGACAAACCCTTTACTGGTTTTGAACATGATTGTGCCATCATATCAATGGACATTATGGTCTTATATTGTTAACCTGGACAAAAGGACACGGGTGAGAGTGGATGTCCCTTTATTAAATGTTTAAATGACATGTAATTATCATTGAAAGGGAAGAGCCAGCAACATTCCCTCTATCTTGAAATAGACGTACAAACATGACTCTGTTACCCTCTTGCAGAAACCAACATAACATAACTATCTCTACTTCCCATGGTCAAAGGAAAATAAGGGCCAAACAACTGAAGCATTTTTGGAATCTGCTGGAGCAACTGATAAATATGGAGCCACAGCAGTAGTAGTGGAAATTGCCCAAAGAAAAAGGCCCATGTAAATAAAAAGTAGTTGGAAGACAAGAGTATGAGATCTTCAAGAAGGCAAGTAGTACTAAATGAGATGCCCCTAATAAACCACCCCAATTTTGCAATCTCTAGTCCCACCGACGAATAAACCCATGTCTCGAACCTTTTGTCCGAGGCTACGAACAAAATGACCCTTCCACTCTAGATCAGACCTTTCGTCTGGCTAAAGAACAAAAGATCCCTCATATTGTCAGCAACCCCGATGCAGTAAAGACCCTCTTTGCTTCGGCTCTGACCTTTCGTCTGGACCGATGAACAAAAAAAAGAAACCTCCTTTGCTTCTGCTCGGACCATTCGTCTGAGTCGATGAATAAATGACTTTCCTTAAACCTAGCACGAGTTACCAACTCCCACTCGGGATCAACCTCATCTGCTCGGATTAGGCCTCTTGCCGAGGCCAACGCATTAACTCTATTTCTCTGCTTTGGTATCCACCCTGTACCGATGACGAAACCCCCACTCAGGTATCTCAGTCCGCATATGCACGCGGTGAAGCGGTTCCCTCATCCCTTCGCTAAAGGAGTGAGCGCTTTCCCGTGAATTCACACTGGACCAGCATTCTACTAGCCTAAAAGAACAAACATCTTATCAAAGAACTCTACACTCACGGGCCTCGTGCACTTGTCCTTCGCTTGCGCCACCCGTGAGTGGGGGGCATTTGTGGACGTCAAAAATGATGATGATGATCATATGGCACGTACGTCTCCACATTCGAGAGCAAGTCAAAGATGAAAATACCGAATAAATCTCATACCTCACCCAATCAGGATGAGAACGCGCTTGGTGGTCCGCTACCTGATAAGGAAGCCCCTTAAGCAAAAGATATGGCCACAACTCTCCAACTGGCTGTGCCGAAGGCTGAATCAAGAGAAAACTCAAAATTTAGACATGGGTTCGACATGTGCCAGAAATCACTCGAAGTCCTAAGTCAGGGCTTAGAAGCCTCAATTTAAACGCCTCAGAGGCGGTGCCTTACAACTAAAGCATCGCGGGAGTGCAAGCATTCGTCTGAATCGCCTCAGTCGGGATCGAGTGTCTCAATACTTAAATCGGATCGACCAGTGCTTAAATCGGCGCACCCCTCCAAGAGGCTTTGAACCGGCGCGCCCCCTCTCATTCCCTTGCTCTGTAGCGCGCTAATTGTGTATGGGCTAAACCGACGCGCCCCCAGGCCGTGCCGGTTTAACCCAATGTTATTCCCCTACGCCAGTTCAGCTCAAAGGCTGTCTCATCTTAGATCCGATACCCTATTTTCCACTAAACAGACTGGCGAATAGGGGCAGTCTTCGCCTGAAATGGGAGGGACGCCGGCACCTAACTGATGGACAACCGTCTGCACCACTCAAGCCCCCCAAAATGGGAGTCTTCGAGCACTGCACTGAGTATCACGTCGCCACTGGTCACCGTCAGCCAATCCCGGGCGAGCAGCGCCCCTACTCTACCCTGCCCCTATTTGTAGGCTGCTCGACGCCTTCGAGCAGGAAGGGATGAAAGAGGATGAGGAGGAGTTGGCTTCAGGAGGGATCTCCCCCATATAAAAATGAGGCATGCTCCACCAACTCGAGTGGGGGTGACGAGAGAGAAGAAAGAGAAGAACGAGAGGCCTTCTTTTGGGAAGAGGAGAAGCTCAGGAAGAAGAGAAGAGGCTTCGCCTGAGAGGTAAAGAGAGAGGGGGGGTGAGAGTGAGAGGTGAGTCCAGGGGGAAGGAGCTTGTGCTCTCTTCCCCTCCTCCGTCTGTGTAACTCTTCCCTTCCCCCTTCTGCAATGTACTTCCCTTCACTTTGGGATGAACTCCAACCAGAGGACCAATCCTCTCTTCCTCTGAAGCACAGAGGGGACCCTGGAGAACATATCTCCCTTCCTCTAATAGACTCAGACGAAACCCGGAGAAACACCTCCACACTCTGGTTTCCCAGAGCAAACCACACACAGGGTAAGCTGTGTGCAAACACCTTACGTGCATAGAGCACTACAAGGTAAAGACACTAGTTGAAATGAAGAGGAAAATAACGAAGATAAAAGATAAAATGCTAAACAGAATAGCACAAAGCATCAAAACAGAAGCACGAAGATCTATAGCTTCCACTAGAAGCACTTTGAATATAATTTTGGTACTCTGCTTCTTTTGCTCTCTCTCTCTCTGAATTAGCAACTCTTCCTTTCTCTTCTTCTTCTGAAATGGGATAGATCTCTCTTAAACTCTTCTTTCTTTCTTCTTCTTCTCTCAGATTTTCTCACAAAATTTTCTTCAAGCTGATCTACCCAGATCTTTCTCTTGAATTCACGGAAGCTATTCCTCCTCTAGCCCTTCGCGGCCCCTTCTCTCTATTCGCTTCTCTGCACTGCAATCTTAGCTGCTCTTCCACACTTCTTCACTCTTTCCACGTCTCTGGCAATTATTCCTTCACACGTGGACCCCACGAGATTTTCCTTTTTGAGTGAGGGAGCCAGGGAACATTCTCCCGCCATAAATTTCGCTTCTGGGGAGCTCTATCTTCAAACGCACGTGGGCTAAATCATTGGGATGAGCATCACATGCTGATTATCACTTGAGTCCACCTTGGATCGGATCTAGAAACAGGTCTTCATAAATTGATTCAGGTACACTACTGCGTCGAGGTAGAGGTTCGTTAGGTCGATGCAGCTCAGAGCAATTCATCCTGCCAGCTGATGCATCGGATCGCTTACTGCTGCTTCGACCTGCCCTTGCAGCATATTTGCTCAATAGCACCGACGCAACACTTGGTGCTTCGACCTGTCATATGTCATTTGTTCCTCGGTTGTTCTGCTGCGTCGATGTAACAACCTAATGCTTCGACCTGATTACATGAGACGTTGTTGCCGCTAGTTCTGTTGCATCGATGCAATGCATTGATGCTTCGACCTGTCTCTTGGAACGTTGTTTCCGTGTATTCTGCTGCTTCGACTTGTGCATTGTTGTTTCTACTTGTCCTAATGAGACACATTATATATCAAGTGAATATAACACCTGTTCAACATAACCAGAGATTAGTGCTATAATAATTTCACACTCATCATGAATCATAGTGTGCCATCATCAAAACCAGAGATCCAACACCCTAGACCTCGAATTTCTCGCCGAAAGAACACCCCCGTTCCTGCGCATCCTACGTAGAAACAACAGCTTCCGATTGCTATATCTCCTTGACCTCTTGATCTCCTAACATGAAAATCGGAGACGAGTTAGAAGATACTAAGGGGAATAAAAACTTCTAAAGGACGAACTTGAAAAGATGACACTGTACCTTAGAACCACGCGATCCAAAATTAGGGTTTGTGCAGGACGAACCTGGGACCTATTTATAGAGAATGGCTTAGGTTAGGATTTGGCTTCGAATTAGGAGTCCTATGGGGGTGTCAAGTCGATCCGTTAAGAGTTCTAGCTAGGTTTCCTTGCCAGATCACATCGATCCATGGCAATTTGGTGCATAAAAATCCAAACTTTCATTGGTTTATCAACTTCTGATTGCGGAACCTAGTCACAGTTTGTTGTGGATTGTGACCATTAGATCGCGGTGTCGCGATATTTAATGGAAAACCAGAGAATTGAGTAGTATGCAGAAGCTCACCAATCCCTCTGTATGGAAGTACCCACACCAAGGTACTGTGTCACATCACCTTCCAAAAAGAAGAAAAGGTACTGTGTCACACACAATACTACCCACATCCCCAAAGGAAAATTAAAGACCAAGAAAGACAGCTGGAGCTTGTTTATGTTGCAGAAGAGCATAGCCCATTCCCCCACCCCATCACATATAAAGAATACAGCACTTTTTGGACTTGATTTGCTCCTAAAGATCCTCCTATTCCTTTCACACCGATTTGCTTAAAGCATGCATTGCATGAAGAATCAGCCACCAAGTTGTGTGACCCCCTTTTAGGGCCCACCTTCACTTTCTTTTTTTGAAAGTGGTTGGTACCACATATTGTATAAAAGTAAAAAGAGATAATACAAGTATGATCTCAAAAATCCCTGTACAAAAAAGCACCACCCGCTATCCCCCCCCCCTTGTGAGTTCACATTACATATAGTCAAAGCCAATTCCCTTACTCTCTCCAAGACAAAGGACACAAGCTTATCTATGGCTTTAGCTTCCCTCCTAAAGATCCTACTATTTTTTTCGCCCCATACGGTCCAAAGGGGAGCATGGAAGACGAGCCACCAAATGTGACTATCCCCTTTCAGCTGCCAACAGTTGTGCCATAGCCGAATAAAGAGCTTGACACTATCTTGCATCAAATTGGCTCTTGGGAATCTGCACATCACCTGATTCCATATCTCCCAGGCAAAGGAACAACCTACAAGGAGGTGGTCTAGAGACTCCCTCTTGTCCCCACAAAGAGCACATATCCTTGGAATATCTAGCAAGTAAGTGGCCAGCCTATCAGAGGCAGGTAGCCGACTAGGAGATATCCTCCAAATTAACAATTTCACTTTAAGAGGGCTCCTAGGGTTCCATATGTGTGGTGCCAAGTCATGCCTCACACCTCCATCAGAGATAAAACTGTATGCTGACCTAACTGAAAATCTACCCTCTTTGTCCCATCTCCACCACCATCTATCAACACTCTAGTCGTCCGGTGCAAGATCTAGGATGGAGGAAAGGAGCTTTTGGGATTGATCCATCTCCTCCACCCGCAGGTTTCTTATAAAGGATGGAGCCCAAATACCTCCCGAAAGCTATGGCTCAAAACACCTGGGAAATTGAACCCATTGGTGAACAGGCAATGGCAAAGAGCTCTGGGAAGCTCTCCTTTAGGGTGAAATCACCACACCATATGTCTTTCCAGAATAGACATCTCTGTACATCTCCCAATCGGATACATGCACTGACCACCATGATATCTATACTCCATAAAATATCCCTCCAAATGGGAGAGATGTCATGTATAGAGGCTGGGGTCAATCCCCAATCCCTGGCCCTTCGATAATACTTGTGACAGATCATCTGCAACCATAACCCACTATTTGTTGCGACCAACTTCCATAGCCACTTGCACAGTAAAGCCATATTGAAATCCCTGATGTTCTTGATGCCTAGGCCACCCATCTCCTTCCTTTTGCCCCAAGCAATATCATGTCACCCCTTGCTCCTGTCTCCGCTACCATGCCAAAAGAATCTTACTTGCATAGAGTCAAGTTTCCTCGCTATTGTCTTCGCAATCTTGAAGATAGAGAGATAATAGAAGGGGAGGCTATTTAGCACTGATTTGTAGAGCACCAATCCCCCCCCCCAATAAGAGAAAACCCTTGCCTTCCATCTTGCTAGCCTGGACATGGGAGGTAGGGGGGGAAGTAAGGAAGACGCCAACATTTTTTATGGATTTTCTAGAGGTGGTTTGACAGGAAAAATAGATTTTATGGTGGTCAGGGGTCCGATCTGGACTACATAGGACAGAATAGATTTTGGCCTGAGTATTAATTTTTCAGAGGGGTAAATGAACTCCTAACTTAGTGAAAAATTTTAGAGAAGTGGGTTTATATGGGCAGAAGACCCAGTCCAAATTTCATATGGATCTGAAATTGGTAAGGGGGTCGAATTGGGGAAAAGGTGGGTTGCTGGTTGATGGATCTGCATAGAAGGCAGATTGCTAGGGGTGGAAAGAAGGAATTAGGAAAAATAACTAACGAAAGGGAAATGGCCTGAAATTTTTTGTGGAGGCTGAAGGGGACATGGGGAACCAAACCTCCAAATTTGAGCGCGATCTGAGCTTCTTATGGAGAGATAAAAATCTTACATTAAAATTTTATTCAGTAAAGGACAAAACTCCGGCGTGGTGACGGCGGCGGTGCGATGGCGGCACGAATGGAGGCGACGGCTGGAAGTCACATCCAGTAGAGGTAGGAGATCTTGAAGTCACACCAAGACTAGGTTCCAAACCCTAGAAGGAGGAGAGAAGAGAGGAGAGAGGAGAGAGGGCCGCCCTTGGCCTTCTTGAGCAACAAATGATATTTTCCTTCATTAATTGCTAAGTAATTCACAAAATACATGGGTTATATAGAAAATAGAAAAAGGCATAAATTACCCTCAGATCTAGGGTTAGAGAGGGGTAAATAAGGGATGGGATAATTAATCCCCATGTGGTCAAAAAAGAAAATAAAAAAAACTCCGTAAAGAGGGGGGCGCCCCCTTGACCAAGGGGAGGGGAATATGGACTTTTTCCTCCCTTTGTCCCCTTGAATGGTCAAGATTCTAGAAGCCCACCTTGGACCTTTGACCAACCCCACATGGGCCCTAAAGCCCAGATGGACCAATGGGGAAGAAGGTGGGGGCCCCTGCTAGACCTACTGGACTTTTGCTAATAAACCTAAAGATCCTTAAGGACTAACAAATTGGCTTATAAAGCTTTACAATTGCAAATCCATTTTTCCAAGGATATAAAAGTAAATAAAAGGACACAAATGTAAATAAAAAAATATTAGTACTTCGAGGTCCCATCAATTCTTTCCGGGTGGGAAGAACTCGACCCCGTCGAGTAAGGGGGTGAGGCTGCTACGAATCCGACACACCGGGAAGCGCGGAGTACGCTCCACTCCAAGTAGCCGTCACCTACTCATCCCGTATATATCCCATATGCTCACGCTGCTGTGGGAATAAGGCTAGTGGTGGACTCTCCGGGGTGGGGTCACTCTCAAAGGAGGGAGATGGCGCAATGACTCACTAGGAATCACCACTGGTCCCTATATGTGACTAGATCCGAGACTTGAATGTAGAGCTGATTCCAAACTCTGGCAAGTCTACAACGTACGCATTAAATCCGACTTGTCTCACACTCGAAAGGGATTGACATCGTGAGCGAACATGAGACGGACTGGACTCGACACATGCAGACTCTCACAGACTATCCAAAACAAAGACTCATGTTGTGTCTCTATGGTTTTGATGATGTCAATATTCATAAGTCATTCTTTGTTTATGCCAATATTCACAAACCATTCTTGTATAATCTTGATGCTAAATTTTCTTATATATATTGAATTGTGGCTGACATGAAGTTGAGTTTTCTGAATCTCATTCTATTGGAACCGTCCACCACAAAATCCATTCCACCCCTAAACCACATCAGAAAATTGTAAAATATTTTTGTGTCATCCTCACATCCCCCTCTCTCACCCATAAAATCCCCAGCTCCCATATCCATCATCTTCCCTCCAGTAAAACCTAGTTCTTAGGCAGCTCCCAATCTGCCCAGTTGGTTCTGAGATTGAGAACCAATCAGTTCAAAAATCCCCTGAGTAAAATCCAGCGATAGAAAAATTTCTTTCATACCCTGGGTTCGTATATCTCTGAAAGAGCTTCACAACGGCGCCAGCTTCACATCGATCTGAGTTCATATCTGGTCGCAGCAGCTATTTTCACCAAGCCGCGCAGCCTTGAAACTGCAGAACAGGTCTGTGGACAGCAAGCAACAACGTCCCCCAGCCAGGCCGCCTCGCCTTCCACGAGGTGATCCAATGCAATCCCCTCCTAGGGATCGTCCCTCCAGGAGTCCCCGTCACAACAGTACCACTCCCAGCCTGATCGGCCCTCCAATCAGGATGTGGACCCCACGTTTGTCGACACGTGCGGCTGTTGGAGCTGCCCTAAAACATTGTCCGTCAACCCAAGCCCGCTACTCCCGGGTCCCACGTGGAGCCCTTTACCTCCATGTGTGCAGTGGGCAATAAAAATCACTGTCGTAATTATTTAATTACTGTACACCGAGAGTATGGATCTTGGCCGGGATTGTCTTCCCCACGTCCGGAGTGTGGAGGTATCGTGTCTACTCCTCACTTTGGCATTTGTTTTCCTCGTATATATTCGTATGTCACTGCAAGTGATAGGTTAAATAGCTCGTTATATTATTTCAATCATTGTTGTGAGAGAGTTAGTGTGACCCGTCCCGTAACTCGATCCAAGTACGGAAGAGCCGAGTACTCTTGACTCACTGTCGATTTCTCAACTGCGCACATCTGCACACTTCCGTCACGTGGGACGATTGCGATCTTGCCTAGAGTCTCAGGTCTCCCATCAAATTGGCACTGGGTCCGCGTCATCGTCCCGCATCATGAATTAATCCTAACGTTCTCATCTTTTAATTATGGTGTAGGGATAACATGCCATGAAAGACCTAGATGTGCAGTCACATAAAAACGTAAAATTCTCTGCGTATAATGCATGAAATCACCAGGTAATTGAGGACTTTTGTTCCTAACTTGATGTTTTAAGCCAACATGAGATAACCTACCTCTGGGATTGCTCCTAGAGTGTGAATTTTTTACCGGAAGAACACCCTCATTCCTGAGCGTCCTATGTGGAACTAACAACTTCCAGGCGTTCTATCTCCTTAACCTCTTGATGTCCTAGCACAAAAGTTGGCAGAGGGTTAGAAGATACTAAGGGGAACATAATCTTCTAAAGGAATAACTTGAAATAATCATATTATACTTTTGAACCACGCGAGCCAATACTAGGGTTCGTGTAGGTCAAATCTGGACCCTATTTATAGGGAATGACTTAGGATTGAAGGATCAGGTCAAATTAGGAGTCCGATAGGGCATCACTTAGATCCCCTGAGAGTCCTAGACAAGTTACCATGCTAGATCACATCGATCCATGGCGATAGGGATGGTAAAAAATCGATCTTTTCACGCCTCTCAAAGTCCCATTTTTAGAACTAGGTAGCGGTCAGGTCTGGACCACCATCTCTAGAAGGTGATCGCGTGATAGACCGCGACTTGCCTAGGCACCAAATTTTGAATTTGAGTCAAATTCCTCCCTTAATTTTTCCCTATTTATCAGACTTAGCATCTAGGTATGCATTGACATATAATGCTTTTGGCTCAATGTATGCAGCGATCTAATATGAGTGAAACTCAAGGAGTGCACCGACTGCAACAGTGAACTGCACAGACCTTATGTACAAGAAATGCATATAAGCTCTGACCTTAACATGTGCAGAGACAGAAATGCATGAACCTTATTAGATTAACACACAACTATGCACCAATCCTTAACAAGCTCTGGAATGATTATGTAACAACTTATATTGTGATACAAAGACATATAATAGAATTGATTGAGGTGTTTACTCATTTCAATCTAAGCATGATTCATAGATTGTCATTATCAAAACTGGAGTTCCAATAGTTGCTTCCTTGGAATGAGAATTCTTCCATAGCACCTTCACAAGCCAGATGATTTTATTCCTCAATACCTATTCCTTCCAGTCTATGATTTTACTGGGCTGCTCCGCATACAACAAATCTGCTCGAACCTCCAGGGGCTCATACTCGATAACATGTGAGGCATCCGGGACATGCTTTCTGAGCATGGAGACGTGAAAGACTGGATGTAGATGCGATAGAGCTAGCGGCAGTGCAAGTTGATAAGCCACCTCACCGACCCTTTGCAAAATCTTGGAAGGCCCAATATATCTAGGACTGAGCTTGCCCTTCTTCCAGAATCGCATGACTCCCTTGGTGGGAGACACCTTTAGGAACACATGTTCTCCCTCTGTAAATGCTAACTCTCTCCGTCGTCGGTCTACATAAATTTTTTAATGGCTCTGGGCTGTGAGGAGTCACTGCCTGATCTTAGATATCTTCTCTGAGCAGTCTTGTACCAACTGTGGTCTGAATAGCTACTTCTCACCAACTTCATACCAACACACTGGTGATCTACATGGTCTCCCATAGAGTGCTTCGTAAGGTGCCATTCCGATGGCAAAATGGTAACTATTATTATATGCAAATTCTATCAGGGACAAATGATCGTCCCAATTCTCCTTCCATTCAACACTGCATGCCATCCGCATATCTTCTAAAGTCTGGATAGTGTGCTCGATTTGCCCATCAGTCTAAGGATGGAATGTCGAGCTGAACTGCAACTCTGTCCCCATAGCCTACTGCAAACTCTTCTAGAACCTCATTGTGAATCGAGGGTCTCGGTCAAAGATGATAGATAAAGGTGTACCATGCAATCGAATGATCTCAGTGATGAATAGTTTTGCTAAGGATTCGATTGGAGTCTGCTTGTTGATGGGTAGGAAGTGTGCAGTCTTGGTGAACCTGTCCACAATTACCCAGATTGTATCATGCTTTCTTCTGGTCATGGGTAGACCCAACATAAAGTCCATGGTGATTTGTTCCCATTTTCATTGTGCCATCTCAATGGTCTAGAGAAGACCACCCGGTCTTTGATGCTCAATCTTCACTTGCTGACAAGTGAGACATTTAGACATGAACTCCACAATGTCTCACTTCATTCTTGGCCACCAGTACATCCTCTTCATATCTTGGAACATCTTGGTACTTCCAGGATAGATGGAGAACTTTGACCTATGTGCCTCCTGCATCAAGTCCTTCTTTAACTCCACATCATCTGGCACACAAATCCTTCCTCGGAATATGATCTGTCCATCAATGCCCACTTGGAAGTCCTCATTGTTCAGTTACTTCTGCAATGACATGTCCTACTTTTGCACCTCAACAATTCTATCTAAGTATGCAGGTCTGGCAGACAACCCAGCCAAGAGGCCGAATTGCTTCCTTTCCTCGGGTCGTGATTCAATCACATCCTCCATCATATCCCACTCTCGATGCAAGCTCAACGCCATCAATTTACGACTGAGAGCATCTGCCACTACATCCGCCTTACCTGGATGGTACTGTAAGGTGAAGTTGTAGTCTTTCAATAGCTCGACCCACCTCCTTTGCCTCAAATTGAGTTCCTTCTGAGTGAATATGTACTTGATGCTTTGATGGTCAGTGAAGACCTCAAACCAAACTCCATATAAATAGTGTCTCTAGATGCGCAAAGTGTGGACCACTGCTGCCATTTCCAGGTCGTGAGTGGAGTAGTTCTTTGCATGGTCCTTAAGTTGTCTCGAGGAGTAGGGGATCACTTGACCATTTTGCATTAATACACAACCGAGGCCGATCCTAGAGGCATCTGTATACACCATGAAGCCATCATTCCCTTGAGGAAGTGCCAGCACTGGGGCTGATGTCAACCTTTCCTTGAGCATCTGAAAACTATCTTTACACTCTTCTGACTAGATAAATTTTACTTTCTTGGTCAACTTGGTCATGGGAGCTGCAATGGCAGAGAAGTCTTCAATGAACTGGCGGTAGTATCCAGCCAGACTAAGGAAGCTTCTAATCTCCATGACCATCTTCGATGCTTCCCACTTTGTTATTGCTTCAACCTTACTAGGGTCCACCGATATGCCATTCCCGGATATAACATGTCCGAGAAACATAACCTGATCTAGGTAGAATTCACACTTGCTGAATTTGGCGAAGAATTTTTTCTCCCTGAGGGTCTGTAGAACCACCCTCAAGTGCTGCCGATGCTCCTCCTGACTGGCAGAATATATCAGGATGTCATCTATAAAGACTACAACAAACTGATCAAGATAAGGGCGGAAGATCTGAATCATCTATTCCATGAATACAGTTGGTGCATTGGTCAACTGGAATGGTACTACTAAGAACCCGTAGTGACCATACCGAGTCTTGAAGGCCATCTTCGACACGTCTTCCAGCTTGATTCTGATTTGGTGATAACCTGTCCTCAGATCAACCTTGGAGAAGACCTTGGCCGATGATAATTGGTCAAATAACTCTTCTATCCTTGGTAGGGGGTACTTGTTCTTTTGGTGGCCTAGTTGAGCTTGTGGTAATCAATGCACAGCCGCATGGTCCCATCCTTCTTCCGCACGAACAAAACTGGTGCTCCCCACAGAGACACACTAGGCCTGATGAAGCCTTTGTCTAGAAATTCTTGTAATTGCTTCCTGAGTTTGACAAGTTCTATCGGAGCCATTCGGTATGGTGGAACAGAGATGGGTGCGTTGCACGGCACTAGCTCAATAGAGAAGTCCGTCTCCCGAGCTGGTGGTAGTACCGGTAGATCTTCAGAAAATACATCAGGAAATTCTCAGACTACGTCCAAGTCATCCAAAACCTTGACAGAGACTTCTTCAAGCACCACACTGGCCAAGAAATAGTCACATCCTCCATTGATAAGCTTCGAAGCCTGGATGGCTGATACCATCATTCTCCCAGATTTGTCCTTCGGGCATTGAAAGAAGAATGTCTCCTTCCTCGACTTCTGAAAAATTACTCTCTTCCAACGACAGTCCAAGAGAGCGCAGTGTTTATCTAACCAGTCCATTCCCAAAATGAGGTCAAAGTCGTTCATATCTAGGTTGTATGCTTCCCCCAACAATATCCTACCATTGATTTTGACCTCAGTAGTAGGGATCACAAGCTTGGTGTGGACTTGTTTCCCGATCAGTGTACTAACTGACATTTCCCCAAAGAATGTGGCCTGGGGTCTGTTCTTCAGTTGATTAGCAAAACTAGCGGATATGAATGTGTGCGTAGCCCCTGGGTCAAACAAGACCTTTGCATAAAGATTATCCACAAGGAGCGTACCTTCAGCCACGATAGGGGTATTGTCTGCCTCTTCTTGGATCAGTGCATAGACTCCCCCTCTGTACTGAACCTTCTCCTACTATGGAAATGGCTTTTGCTGAGCCTTCTTGGGGCAGTTCCTCGCAATATGTCGAGCCTCGCTGCACTCATAGCACTTGCCCTTTGCCCTCCAACATTCCTGTCCTAGATGGTTGCGTGCACACTGGGTACAAAATGGAATCTTCGGTTTGCCCCTCCGTGCTAATCCTTGGCGTGCCACCTTTTCCTTGTCTCACCTCCCTCCTGTCTGCATAGGCCTTTTGCCCATCTTCTTCTGTGCCTCAGTGAACCTACACGAGTATTTCTTAGAGTTTACTCTATACGCCTCTTAAAATTTATTGTTTCGATTATTACCTTGCATTCTCTTGCTCAGCTAAATGAGCAAGCTTCAATGCCACAGTGTAGGAGTCAGGGTCTTGGGTTGCAACATAGCGTCAGACACTGCTACGCAGATCGTTGATGAATTTCTTCACCTTTCGACGTGCGTCATCAAATATGTGTGGAGCATATTGACCTAGAGCGGAGAATCTGGCCTCATAGTCTACTACTGCCATGCTTGTAACAATATCGTCTCCTCGAGCTTTTGAATCAGAAGTTGTTGAGGACAACCACGTGCACTCGACTAGAGTTATGAAGATTTGTTTTTCTTGAGCCATCTTTAGAAGAAATTTAGAGGGTGATCAATAAAGAATTTTGGAGAGAGATTAGAGGGAGATAGAGAGAGCTTGTACGAAATTAAAATGAAGAACTGAATAACAACAACACTAGAATTAAACATAAATTAAAACAAACTTCCAAGTGCATAAAAATTACAACCAAAATAGCAAAACACATTACAACATATCTAGGGTGGAAGAACAACAAGAGAGGGGGAAAAGAAGTCTCTACGTAAGTACAAGAGAAATATAAAGGGAGTGAGAGATAGAGAGAGGGCCTACTCCTAACACTAATTATAGGGAAATAGAAATGAGGGAGAATTAGAAGAGTGAGAGAAAGAGAGGAGGAGAGAGATCATGTGAGCGAGAAGGGGAGAGAAAGATAAAGATAGAGAAGAGACGGAGGGGGAGAGAAAGAGAGAGGTCGAGAAGAGAGAGAAAGAGAGATGGAGAAGAGAGAGGAGAGAGATCATGTGAGTGCGAAGGGGAGAGAAAGAGAGAGACAGAGAAGAGACAAAGGGGGAGAGAAAGAGAGAGGGAGAAGAGGCAGAAGGGGGGACCCACGACGGTGTGTACGTGTGTGCGTAGGGAGAGAGGGAAAGGAGGAGAGAAGGGAGCGTGCATGCGTGTGTGTGAGAGAGGGAGGGGGAGTCGACGCAGTAGGAAGGAAGGGAGAGGAGGTAGAGGGGATGTCGACGCAAGTGGAAGCTATGGAGAGAGAGAGTGACAACGATGAGGGGGACGTGTGTGGGCCGTGCATGTATGTGCAGTGTGTGCATGCATATGGTGGTTGCGGTGTGGCATGATGAGGAGGGGAGAGATGAGAGGGGCTCGCGGTGCCTGTAGAGGGTGTGTGCTTGTGTTAGAGAGAGAAAGTGAGAGAGAGAAGTGAGAATTGAGGGAGGGGGACCGGGTGCAATGGTGTGTCTGTGTATGTAGGGTAGAGGGAGCGAAAGAGACGCAACAGTGGTGCAGTGCTACAGAGGTGACGACGGGAAGAGAAGAGGATGAGAGAGAGAGAGAGAGAGAGAGAGAGAGAGAGAGAGAGAGAGAGAGAGAGAGACAATCGGGGGTGCTGCACAGTGGGAGAGAGAAAGAGAGAGAGTGAGAGGTGAGAAGGGCGAGCGGAGGGGGGAAGAATGGTCGCGGTGGCCCTATTCCAAATAGGGGAGCAGGACCTGGGAAGAGTGAAGGGAGAAGGAGTAGAAGAAAAGGGAAAGGGAAGGAGGAAAAAGGAAAAGAAGAAGGAGGGGTAGGTTGAGGAGCAGAGGGAAAGATCGGCTAGGGAAGAGAAGTCCCGCCTAGGGAGGGGGGAAGAGGGGTCCCCGAAGGGCGAGGAGGAGTTCTGGGTTCTTGTAGGGATTGGGGGATGGGCGAGGTGGCAGCCTCTGGCACATCCGTCGCTGTCCAAGCATGCCCATCCTGCCACTATTCCTGAGTCCACGTTAGCCCATATGGTACCTATGCCAGAGTCCGCTTGCACATGAGGGGTTGCATGATGGCGAAGGGAACCTACACAAGGTTTTAAAAAATGAAAAAAAATTATACATGAGCCCCTCAAAAGAAAAGTTTTATCAGGGAATATATATTTTGCCATTTGCCCCCTCATTCACAATGAATTTTGAAAACAAAGTAAAGTGTGTTTGTTTATTATATAAAGATTAATTTTTAATTACCCATTCAACCCCCACTGGATTAGCCATTTATTGGGCAACAGATCTCTGCTTTGCAGTTATAGCAGCCAGCCCACAGCGGCAGTGGCAGATCGCCACCTCTCCACTCTACTCCTCGTTTGGCTTCTCTCCTCTAGCCCTCTTCTTCTTGCCGATCGGCAAGGATCACCACTCGCCAGCCATTGTCGCAGCCATAGCCAGCAGCCCACATTGTTGGATCGTGTTGTTGCAATCACAGTCAGTAGCCCATAGTGCTAGATCGCCGCTTCTTCCTGCTCCTCCTTGCTCGGCCTCTCTCCTCTGGCCCTCTTCTCCTCGTCGGCTAGCAAGGATTGTCGCTCGCCAACCTCCTAAGTCCCGACTGGCCAGTTGAGTCTCATAGTTGCAGCAAGCAACATGCAGCTCGTAGTGCCAAATTGTCACCTCTCCCCTATCCTCTTTGTTCGGACGTACGCTCTCCTTCGGCCCTCTCCTCCTCATTTGGCCTCTATCCTCTGGCCCTCTCCTCCTCGCCAGTTGGCAAGGATTTTCGCTCGCTAGCCTCCCGAGTCCCAACTAGCTGGCCGAGTCTCACAGTCGCAACAGGCAGCGCCTGCAGCTCGTAGAGCCGGATCACCGCCTCTCCCAACTATCCTCCTCGCTCGGCCACTCTTCTCTGGACCTCTCCTCCTTGTAGGTTGGTAAGGATAGCCATAGCACCGGATAGCCAACCCACAACAGGTAGCCCACAGTAATAGCCAATAGTCCCGATTGGTCGGACGAGTCCCAACTCTAATTGTAAGTCTAATTATTTTAGAGTTAGTCAAGGTGTTTACTCTAGGTACCTAAATATTGAGCTTAGTTTATTTTGATATCATTCTTTCTGAGCAACCCTGAATTACTTATCTTTTAAATACTAAGTTAACATCACAAACCCATGTTAGTTGTTTTTGACATATGCAAGTCTAACCGTGAGACTTGTCAATTATGGTTCTAACCATACCAAATCAGATTAATTCGGTTTAATTTGGTTAGGTTTTAAAGTCATTCAGTTCATTTGGTTCAAGTTAAACTTGATTTCGTTTGGTTTGAAAAAAAACATCTCTTCAAATCAAATCGTGCTCACTCTTATCTCCACCCAATGTGCGCGCGCGTGTGCACACACACACAGATGAGGAGTGGGCACAGAAGAGGGTGTCCCCCTTCGGTGCCAGCACCCTCACCCAGTGGGGGAGAGAGAGAGAGAAAGAGAGAGAGGAATGGGGAAGGAGAGTAGTAGAGGCCGGCGACAATGGGGACCAGAGAGAGGTGAGGTGCGGAGAGAGAGAGAGAGAGAGAGAGAGGGAAAGAGGGGACGGCATTGAGGGGGTCTCCCCTCCAACATCGGCACCACACCTAGAGAGAGAGAGAGAGAGAGAGAGAGAGAGAGAGAGAGAGAGAGAGGTTGTACATGTGTGTGTGTGAGAGAGAGAGAGGCGGGGGGATAAAATTAATGGGAAAGATTAGGGTAATGAGAGTACCGGGGGATAGAATGTTCCCTAATATATTTCATTTTTGGACGGATGTTATCTCGGCATCTTTTTACGAAGGGTTTGAAGAATTTGAGAGATTGTGACTAAATAATTAAGTGAATTGGGGGAGAGGGGACTATTTCTTAATTTCAAAAAAAATTAGACTTAAAACCAAAAATCCTTTTTATTTAATGGTGTGACATATATTGTTTGCAATCTTTTTTGGGTCCTTCCGCATATCACGACCTACACCCGCAAGCATACATGGATGGGTGATCGGACTCACGTCGATGGGCTCCCTTGCGCAGTGCACACTATCTCCTGTGGACAAACTGGGGATGGGGGCGAGGGTCCGAGGTTGGACCTTGACGTTCCTGGGGATGGCTTTGCTTGGGCTATCCCCGTAAGGGGCTAGGATTCCCAACTTGTGGGCGACCGGCATGTCGTGGGCACGAGTGTGGGGTGGCTCTCGTCTCTCACTCCGCGGTGGGCATACAATAAGTGGAATATGGAGCGGGCACTCACCTCACCGTCCCACCGGCATTAAGATGCAATACTAGACAAGCAAAAGTCAACTAGCAGGGGGGAACTAGACACTCACCTGATCGGTGGGAAGACACCGATTTCGATCGGAGATGAAGGCGAGTGGAGAAGTGTAGGAACACAACCCGCAAGCTGCACTGATGGCGCTTGACCTATGATAATTTTAATACAAACTACGTCTCTCGCAGGAGGGTTGGCTTAGGGATGAGAAAATTATGTTTACAACCAAAATTTACCTCCATGCAGGGAGGGGTGTTTAGCTAGCCAGGCGGGGAAGGGAATCAGACGCGAGGGTGCAACCGGATCTTCAGTCTGCATTGCCAGGCACTCTGTTTACTCTGTCGGGTAGTTGCGGCTTGTCAGGGATGGTAACTCCCACTCCAATGGCTGATGGAGATGAGGTTGGCGCCGCTGGATCGCTGCTCGACTTGTGGGACACCAGGAAGAAGAGTTGCTCCGATTAGAGTGCGGACAAGCTGGGGACGCCGAATCCCATGGGACTACACAAACTGCACCTTCTGCTGACCAATGGGCTCTTCTACGGGGCAGTACTCTGGGATGGGATGTCGGATCGAGGTGGGACCACTTCTGACTGAAAGAATGACGAGTCTGGTGTGTCTCCACCAAAAATCTAGATTGAACTTGCCCGAACTACTCGGTGGCAGCTTCTGGATTTTGGTTGGGTCAGACTAAGTGGAGGAATAAGAAATGCAGTCAACTCACCTGGGTTGTATCTTGCTGGTCTGATGTCGGATTGGGTCAAGACCAGAGTCGATGGGAAGAAGGATGTCTAAGGAATGATCCAAAGCTAGAATGATCATAATCTGAGGCGAGGAACACCTGTGCCATCCGTTCTCGCAAGGTTGCGTAGCCTGGGTCGCCAATAGGACATGGGAGCCTTGTTGGGGTCGGTCCTCTCATCCTTGGTGCCAGAATGAGATGAGACCAGTGCTGAGTCGAAGAGAGGGCTCCAGGGTCTTCTTACACTGAAGGTGATGAGCTGGAGACATTGGAGGATGAAATGGTGGCTCTTGCAATCCGACTGCTACAGAACTCCTGGGGTTGGGGTGAGCAACCTGTACACGCTAGGGAAAGAGGCCGGACAGGGGTGCTCCGGTGTCCGAATGGATCCCTTCTTCTTGGAGGTGAAAGAGGGATCTCTGGGGAACACCCTAACCAAAAATCATGGCCAGACTCCTAAGGAAGAGGGCAGGAGGGCTTCTGTAACTCACCTCTATCTACAAAGAGTCGATTTGCGCAGCTTGACGGAAACATGTCTCTCGACCAGCTCCGACCTCAAATGGGGGTGTATGACCACTTGTTGGAAAGCTGGCTTGGAGTAGAATGTTCGGACGCATGCCTTGTCACCAGATGATCCTCAGGGGCATCGTGGTCATCACTGCAACTTGGTCGATGGCTCTGCTACTGAGTTTGCCTGGATTGGAAAAAGAGCTCCCGTCCGCACCCTCCGGCTCCCCCTCTCCCCTCCGGCTCCCGTCCGCACCCTCCGGCTCCCCCTCTCCCCTCCGCAACCCCTCCCACCCTCCGCACCCCCCTCCGGCACCCTCCGCACCCCTCCTCCGGCTCCCCCCTGCGTCCTCCCCTCCCCCCCTCCGGCTCCCCCTCTCCCCTCCGGCACCCTCCGCAGCATCCTCCGGCTCCCTCTCTCCCCTCCGCCCGCACCCCCTCCGGCAGGCTCCCCTGCCAAACATAACTTGATAAGTTTTAAAAATTATATCAATGATGCCAAACAGAAATGATTAATTTTTATTAATTTTAAAATTAATATTAAAAATCTACACATCATAATTTTTTAGAGAGAAATAGTTTTAAAAAAGAAACGGTTCCCAAACACCCTATTAGTCTTGTGCACATCACAAAGTCCATGCATAGTTTGTTTAGGCACAATTAAAGTTCGTGCAGTTTTTGAACTAAGTCCGTGCACGTTTATATGAAGTCTGTGCATGTCCGTGCACTCTTAAGTCCGTGCATGTCTTTGGTCGGAACATGAGTCCATGCACGTTTCTTTCCAAGTCCGTTCATGTTGTTCACCTTTCAGTTTCTAAGTTCATGCACATTTTATCAAGTCCGTGCACGTTCATCTGCATCTCAAGTCCGTGCAGGTTTATGTTGTTCACACCAAGTCCAAGCATGTAGAAGTCCGTGCATAATGTTCAGACTTTACACTTTTATTCATACCTAGTTTGAGCCTGTAGAAGTCCGTGCACTTTTGTTCATACCAAGTCCGACCATGTAAAGTCCATGCACATTTCGCATTTCTAACTGAGTCCGTGCATATGTCTAAGTGCGTGCATGTTCGTGCATGTTGAACATTCCAGGTCCGTGCATGAATAGTGCCCGATTACATTTTGCTAAGTCAAGTCCGTGTAGACTTTTTGTCTCGCACATATAAGGTCTGTGCATGTTATGTCTCATGTATCTATCTAGTCTGTGCACAAATAAGTTCATGCACATTTCAGGCTTCCAGAAAACTAAAGTCCACGCACTTTCCTCAAAACAAACTCCGTGCACTTTCTAGGAAACAAAGTCCGTGCACTTTCTTGGAAACTAAGTCTGTGCATGTTTCAACTCCATGCACATTTTGTGTTAACAGAAAACAAAGCTCGTGCATGTTTCAATCCAAGCACATTCCCTTTAACACAAGTCCGTGCATTTTTCTCAAATACGCACCTTGACTCCGTGTACGTTTTTATCTTGTGAATGAATCCATACTGGCCACAGTGATATAAGTCTGTGTATGTTTCCACCTCTGCATATAAAGCTCATACACACAAGCCATTGACAAACTATTTTTTGAATGCCAACTATGTGTTTGTTATAATGACAGGGACTTCCTGAGTAACAGGAGTGTCGTTTGAGAAAGCTAAGGAAGGGCACGTGATCCGAGGAGATAAAAGTGCAGAGGATGCTGACACGTGGAAAAAGGGCTGAGATGTTCTGGATAATTCTCTAGATGGGATGTGTGATCTCCACACTCTCATTTTCTCAGTGAGCACCTATATAAAAGGATGCTGCTCGTATGAAGAGAGAGGATAGGACTGAAGAGAAGAATTGAGCCGATTGAAAAGAGAGAAAAAAAAGGAATGATACCAGTCCTCCGTCCCTGCTGAAACTTCACATCTGAGAAAGAGAGAGAAGAGTCCAAAAAGGGAGAAGAGAGCCTGATCGAAGATCTTAATCTATTGGTAGGTTGATGACATATGAAAGGAATATCTTAATGAGGGAGTACGCAATACGGGTAGCATTTCCTTGAGAAAAAGCCTCGGGCGGCCTAGCTAACACAGTAGCCATGGTCCAATCTAATTAATTCTCTGTTCATGTTTTAGTTAAAGTCCTAGCTAGAAAGCTCAACAAACAAACAACAGAACACCATTTCGTCAAAAGGGAAGGCCAGAAAATTTAAAAGAAGAAGAAGAAGAAGGATGTCCGGGCTCTATAAGTCTGTTGTCTTCCCTCCTGCCACCTTCCGTCATCGCTGCAGCGTTTTCTCCCTTTTCACACCGCCCATCCCCCTTCTTTCGCAGTGGCTTGACGACGAACAGAGGGTGTGCAAGGCGGAGTTGGAGAGGTGGGCGCAGCTGAATGCCCCCACCACCGCTCGAGTCCAAGTAGTGGGGCGCCGGAGGTCTGGTCCGGGGGCCACGACGTTCAAGACGAAGCCTTCTTGCTGTCCACATTTGAGTGGAGAAGCAAGCAGGTGGAGCTTTGATGACCGAGCAACCCATCGGACGGTGGCGGGTTGATGGTGTCATTGTACAGAGCCCAGGGCTTCAACTCGGTGGCAAAATTTGTCCGTAGTATATGTAGTGACATCGGGAGTTTAAGCTGACTAAAATAGCTGATTATTTCAGTTGAGTAACACCTTGAATTTGTAGTCACGATCACGCGATAAAACGTAACATAAACAAGCGGGAGTTACTGGTGACTGAGCTGAGCGTCGAGGCCGAGTGTCATTAGAATTCCTCTTGCACTGTAGGTGAACGCTAAGGGCTATTTTGATAAGAGGGTGGGTTAGGGGCGAGTACACCACCCCGGATGACCCACACCCCTAACCCACCCCGGTGACTTACTCTACCTTTTTGTTTGGATTCAAAAAATTTAAACTTATCCCTAATTGACTCCGGTTAATAAAAAAAGAATCAAACTAAGAATAAGTCATCTCACCCCTGATAACTCATCCTAATCAGGTTTACCTCTTCATCAAAGTGGCCCTAAACGTCCGATACAAATCTTTGTTAATGGTTGAGAGAGAGTTTCGAGATGAAGACAAGCGTCTAGGGGCCAAGTGTGTTTCTTGCGCAAGGTAAGAAAATTATTGAGGGGGGATGAGGTGTGACGGGAGAATCCTCTGATGTTTAAGTCAACACAAAATGAAATATTTTACAGTGAAAAATAGATAGGAGAGAAAAGAGAGGAGTCAATGTAAGGGTGACATTCATTTTAAATTCTCATTTCCTTCACATACTTGATGGAGGCCGTAGGTGGTGACCTAACTTTATAGTCACTGAATCGAGATGTATTACATGCGGACCTTAGCATCAGGATGGGCATGCTTGCGGGGGTTGGACTCCCACCCATGCTACAGCTCAAAGTCCGTCAGGATGTGCAAATTAAGGTAGGTGGTTGCAAAATATCAGGCGTTGGTTGATGCGTAGGGTTGATGGTAGAACAACATGCGGCATGCGCGGATGAGGTGCTAAGCTGCCTAGCCTTCGACTGTATGCGCGCATGTGGGTGGATGACGTATGCGCCGTATTAATACAATTGGAATTCAAATAATAGACGGGAGATGTCCTAACTGGCGAGCAATCGCCACGTACTTAAGTTTGGTGGGTCGTATGGAAAGTCTGTGACAACATCTTTTCATTAGGTCCACGGATTGGAAAGTTTCTTCGAGAATGTGTTAAATGATTGATAGATGATCATCTCAGGTATACATCCATTAAATGGGTGTCCATAGTGGTGGATGACATTTTTTTAATTTTTTTTAAGGATAACATAAATGGAATTTTAAACAAATCTATAAATTAGCAATCACGTGAGAAAATAAGAGGAAGAGAGTGCTTGCGGAGCACTAATGGGAGATGCACCGTGGGTGCAAAAGGAAGATGGCACACGTGGGTGCCTAATGGAGGAGGGTAATCAAAAGAAAAAAATGGTAGGAAGTCCACCGTGATCGCCAATTTGTAGATATATTTAAAATCTACTCAAAATAAAATAAAGGAAAGCATAGCGTAGGAATGCAATATGGAGGGTGATCACCAGAGACGCGAGGCCTCAAAATAATATAACAATAAATAATAAGGAGTGATTGCGGAATACCTTTGAAGCGTAGGAGATGTGAGTCGATTTCCTTCTCTTCCTGTCGGCCGGCCGACGGAGAGAGTCTCTTAACTGATTACCCTTGTACAAAGAGACAACAACAAATAAGAATGAATTAGAAACCCACGTGTAGCATCAAATCCAAGTGACATATATGACGTGAAAAAAAAACATGGAAGATGACACACCTTATTGGCGTTGGCCCTTCAACCCCTATGCGAAGGGTGGGAGATAAAATGAATGATATAAAAATAAAGTAAGTGTAAGTGTTGCACTGGTGGAGGCTCAACGTGGTTGAGAAAGGGAAATAAAAGATGAAGACAATGATGCATGCATGTTGTAAATAAAGTAAAGAAAACAGAGAAAGATGATAGTTAAAAGAAGAGCATGGGCTTGTCCTCCTTTGGCTTTACCTTTGGATGAATGCCCGGGAGGAAGACTCTGTAGGATGAAGCAATGAAGTGTAGGAGTACTCTCTCCTCGAGTGGCCAGTTGAGCAGCACCTCCCCTCTATGTGAAGTCGGCCTCCTAGCGAAGAACCACAGGGTTCTCATTTATAAGAAGATTCAAAGGTTTAATCCGATTGAAATCAGGATAATCATCCATGGAAAGGAGATAAACATGGGAAGAGAGTCCTTCCCCAGCTTGGAAAGTCACAGTAATCCTTACTCAAATGAAATGGACCATAAAACGAGGAAGGGAGGAGCTGCCAAAGAAGTTGGACGATTGCAGAAAAATGGCATTCGATGCTATGGACATTTATAAAATAAACGTCCACTATACCAGTCGCACATTAGCAATATAATAAGGCAAGCTTTGGTGGATTTGAAATCCCAAAGAAAATGACGTCATATGCCACTATTGTTTATAAAATAAATATCCATTAAAATAGATGCTCATAGCAATAAACATCACACTCGAAAATGAGGAAGGAAGAGTCACGAAAATCTCAAAGGAAAATAGTGTCGAATATAGGTGATGTTTATAAATTAAACATCAACTGTAACAGACGTTATTAGCAAAATAAATAAGGCAAGCCCATTATTTCCAAAAGTCAGGAAAGAATGTGCATCTGGGTCCCCAGACATTCATTATAAAACAATACGCTTTTTACTCGGGCTCAGAAAACCCAGAAATGAGCGACAACGTGTTGAGACATACAAAACAAAAATCAAACAAAATTGTTAAAGAATGGGCGCCCACCCCTATGGGTGCCATTTCTTTTTTCATTTTTTTATTATTTTATTTTTCTGGTGAAAGTGCGTCTGATTGTGTTGACTCCAATTTCTATTTTTTCACATTTTTTCCAACACAAAAATCCACTCAAAAGGGCTAAAAACGGTTGCCTGAAATGAATAGTAAACCAAATATTAACTATATTGACAAATTTCATCTTAATGATTTGAAATTTACGTACTGAACAAATTGATGACAATAGTTATAAGCAATTAGATCATATCCACTAATTCAAACGTATTGGCCTCGTTGATGGGGCATCGCAACATCGTCATCGCCTTGCATCACGGCGCAACATCATCCTCGGTTAGCATCACAGTCACAAGCAATAGCCTCAGGGCTGCACTGGCTGTGAAGCTCTAAGCCCTTACACGTCTTGGATGTAAAGATCTAAGGTGGGATTGGATGAATGCAGCGGAAACAATAAAGTAAAATTTTATCTTGTCACGTGTTGATCTCTCGAGTGTGTTTTTAGACGATTATATATGAGAAATGTCCGATTTTACCTTTGCAATATGCGGATCGCAGGAAAGTGAAAAGTGTAATCTCATGACAATAATGAACAGTGCAAGTGTTCTGTCTCTAATGGTATTCACACGGGTATGGATGACGGAGTTTCAGCCACGCAGTGCTCCACAAATAATCTCCTTTGCAGCAATCTGGCAAAATCTCTACGATAGAGACCAGAGGGAGAAGAGAGAGGAGAAGGAGGCACTCTACAGAGGAGAGAGAGGAGGGGCGGCCCTGACTGGAGGAACCCTAGATGTTTGGCTCAAGGTTCCCTCCATACACCTACTTATAGACTCCACTAATTTTTTCACAAAAACCCTCATAAGTCTATACTTGAATAAATACCCCCATCCTTCGTAACCCTAATATGTGTAACCCTCTAGACCCAATGTTAGTCTAGTTTTAGACCCATTAAATTCAAGAACTCCTTCTTAGCTTATCCGCGTTAACACTTAAAATTGAATTGATTATTTAATTATCTTATGACTTAAATAATTAACTTATCATCTTATGATAGATAATCATTCATGGTTATTTCTCTATTGGGCTTTCAAGTCACGGTAAGTACCAAGTAACACTCCGTGACCGCAGAAGACAAACGAGTTATATAAAATCACTCTTGGATCTTTCCTCCATAGTTACCACACATTTATAGTAATTTTTTTATATATAATGTCCATGTCCATAATTAGGGGTATGATCATACTGTCAAACCTTTCTTACTCATAGTTTGATGAACTCCGTACTCTTACTCCCACTGAGAAACTTCTTTTCCAACAAAAAGTGTAACCCTGGGCAAAGATTTTCTTGAGTATCGATCATAGGACATTCTCTTTCATGCTACTCCGAGAGTGAATGATCCGCTGTTATCACTTAATTATCTTCGTGTGCATTCCACTATGTCCAAATACTTTAGCTTTCTAGAACTTATGCAACGTACCCTCGGTGACTCATGTTCCAGTACCAACTGTGCTATTATAACTGAAGAATCTTTTGCTTAATAGTTAGATAAAATTATAATCCAAAAATTCATAATTAGGTCAGTTTAGTGAGCCCTATTCTTGTAATGGATATTTACACATATATCTTAGTGTCTCCACACCCGTGACTATGAGACTATTCTTTCTCATCATATGCGAGAACATTATGTGCACCAGTCCATCTAGATTCTTTGATGTCCCGTCTCAAAGATCCTATGATCAGGAATGTTTAGAACATATACATCTAGAAGGTTGGTCTCACTATCACAATTTCATTATGATTTACCTTTCATCGCATATATTCAAAGACTTAATCGCGTTAAGCAGTAATACACATAAATAACTAAGACATAATGAAGAAAATACTATACATAATATTAATATGAATGAGACATCGAACGGGAACACCGAGGGGCCGGCGCCAACCGCTTCACCGGAGATGAACAAGGTGCTCTCCGCCATCCCGTAGCAGGGATAGAACGAGCTTTTGCGGAAATTGGCCGGCGCAAAAGCCTCGGCGAAGCGGGCTATGGTCGCGGCTTTTACCGGTTCCGCGCCACTGAACGCGACTTCCCAGGAACGCAAATCCAGGCCCGCGCGCTGTTCATCGCCGATCTTGTCGACACACAGGTCGTAGGCGAAGTTAGGCCCGCCGCTCACCGTGGCGCCGAATTTCGAGATCGCTTGCAGCCAGCGCAGCGGCTTTTGCACGAAATCGACCGGCCGCATCAAAATGGTTTCCGAGCCGCGTTCGAGCGACTGCAGCATCGGTCCGATCAAGCCCATGTCGTGATAATGCGGCAGCCAGCTGACGAAGACGGTATCGCGGTGCATGCGCATGGCCTTGCCGATGGCGGCGCTGTTGGCCATCAGGTTCCCGTGGCTGACCATGACGCCCTTGGGCGCACCCGTGGAGCCGGAAGTGTATTGCAGGAAGGCGATGTCATCGCTCGCGACGTGCGGCAGCAAATCAGGCTGGGCATCGCAAGCCAGGAGCTCTTCAAGCGTAATCCACGGCGTCGGACCGAGGCGCTCTTCCAGTGCGGCGCAAAGCTGCTGCTTCTCACGCTGGCCGGCCAGGATGCATTTGACCCGGGCGTTGCGGCAGATTTTCGCCAGGATATCGACCGATTTGGCCGAGGGCACCGCCACCGGCACGGCCATCAACCCGGCAACCAGGCATCCCATAAAGCCCTGGATGAATTCGAGCGGATTGGAAAACAGGAGCAGGGCGGCTTGGCGCTGCCCATAGCCGGCCAGCGCCAAGCCTGAGGCAATGCCGATCGCACGCTCACGCAACTGCGCAAACTGCAGCGCGGCACCAGTATGTTCACCACGTTCCAGAAATTGATAGACCGTTTTGCCGGGCGTATTTTCGGCGTGGAAAAATAACCGGTCGACAATGGTGTTGGTCATTTTCTTTGAATCAAGAATCGATGCGCAAAATTTGGACAAAACGCTACCCATTCCGTATTTTGCAAAAGGCAAAAATACGAACCGAAAGCAAATCAAATTTTTTCAATTGCAGAAAGCGCGCGAACAATGCGCACGTGCCGCAATCGCGGAGACAGGGCAATCCCTATCGGTTCTACCGGCTCGAACACCACGCAAGGCAATCGTGTGGAAACCGATTTCGCGTGCTCGTTATCGTTATGTTTTAGTTGAGAAAAAGCGTTTTCCGGCAAGGAAAAATACGGCCATCCGTGATTTGAAAAATTCTCTCTATTTCTCAAATTGAGGCGACACTCTGCCATTTCGCTACGTTCGATAGGAACAAGCGGGCTCGACGTCGGGGCCGGAATTTTTCTGTCGACAAGCCGGAAAGAGCTTGCTCTCAGTTGCTATTTTTATTGCCAATTCATGGCATCGGAGTGGAGTTTGGGTGGTTGGGAAGTGTTGGTCAACTGGTTTTTATTTTTCAATTCCAGTGTGATACCAATTTGAAATCTCAAGTGCACCGCTTTTTGGAGGGCGAAATTCGGAAGCGCACTATAAAAACAAGGCGAAGCCTGGAATGGTTTTCATTTTTTGCGTCAGACGAATCAGGCAATGCCACTCAGCCGGAAGGTTTAAGTGGTATTGGATGCCACTGCGAAGCGAAAGTGAAACGGTGTCAAGCCTTGGCGGGAATGCGGCGGCCCGGAATCTGTAAACACTTGTGTGTGTGGATCTCTTTAGATCCGAGTGTGTGTGTGGATCTCTTTAGTTCTGCTAGTGTGTGAGAGGTTTATTTCAGATTTGTGTTTGTGTGTGGGTCTCCTTAGATCCGTGTGGGTGTGGGGATCTATTCAGATCCATAACTTGTGCAAGTGAGCTGGTGGATTTCAGATCCACAGTGTGTGTATGTTGTTGATCCGGTTGTCAGATTGTGTTAGAGATTCTATCTCCGTGTGTGTGTGTTGGGGCGTTTCCCAGTGTGTGTGCAGGCATCGTCCTACGTGTGTGTTGGAGCTTGGCTCCATGTTGGGGATTTATCCATGTGCTGATTTTCAAGCAGTGAAGCCTCATCGGGGTTTGGTGAGGGGTGGACGTAGGGAGCCCGTCGTAGTCCCGAACCACCTTAAAAATCCCTATGCCTTGTGGTTTGGATTGTATGGTTTGATCCATTTCTTCTATCCTCATTCTGTGTAATCGTGCGTGCATACGTGTTTAGTCATTCGAATCCAGCATAATCAATTATCATGTGTGATAGATTTTGATAGATCTAATCTGGAACATAACAGATCTGAGTTTCTAAGTTGCCATTTCATTATATCTGTTTAAATAGGCTAAAAGTTTATTAAATCTATAATCACTCAATTCACCCCTCTTGGGTGCCATTGATCGCGAGACTTCAATTGGTATCAGAGGTATGGCTCTATTTTTTATAGATCTAACGATCTAGAGTAAGATCCAGATCACTAGCTTCCAAAGTGTTCACTATGGATTCTCCACCTGTGTTTGATGGTTCTAACTTCAATTTGTGGTGGGAAGAATGTGCAGTCTAGTGAACTCATATGACCCTAAGCTATGAAAGCTTATCGCACATGGTCCTTATGAGTTGCCTGAAGAAGAATCAGTCTGGACTGCAAATTGAGTCCAAATATGATCAAAATTGCTAATAGTTTTCCTTTTGTTTCCAACTGCAGCTCCGCAAAGGACATATTAGATGCCTTGGCGGGCTTCCATGAAGAGAAAGAGAATAGATGTCTCATGGTAGGTATGAGCGATCACAGCAGTGACCAGCAGAGTGGATCACCCTCAAAGGCAAGATCAGATTCTGATAATATCTCTTTTGATGAATTATTGGATGCATTCAATGAGCTTGCAAGTAAATATAAGAAGCTAAAATTGATAATAAAAAATTATAAAAGATAATTGAACAAAACAATTGTGATTCCTCTTGTAAAAAATACTCACATTTAGAGGAATTGAGTGAGGCTCATGTGTTGGACATTAAATTTCACAAATATCAAATTTGTTCCTTAAGAAATAAAAATAAGGATCTTCTGGCTCAAATCTGTGAACTTTAACACATGGAAAGGGAACTGAAAGAGAAAGTAAATTCAATGCCCAATGACCAAATCTTGATAAATGAACTTATCCACGATGAAAAACTTGTGAAAGAAAATGAGAAACTGAAGGAATTAAACACAGCCATATCAGAAAGATTGCTGGTTCTAGAAAAATAGAAATGTGTGACTGTAAATGAGTCTAAAAATGTGAATGGATTAAAACAAGAAGTAGATAGCCTTAAGACTGCAAATGTAATGTTGAATGTCAGGCTTACTACTTATGAAGGAGAACTTGCTGGTGCTGAATTACATATCACATCTTTAGAGAGTGAAATCCACGTGATTTTTATAACCGTTTACCCTCAACTCTCCGTGACTTATAAGCTCTCCATTGGACATTCTTTCGACTAAGGGCATCAGCCACGGAATTACCCTTACCAGGATGGTACTGTATAGTGAAGTCGAAATCCTTGAGATATTCGAGCCAACGCCTTTGCCGCATGTTTAGCTCCTTTTGGGAGAATAAATACTTGAGACATTTGTGATCAGAGTATACAGTGAATTGTTCTCCATAGAGATAGTGTCTCTAGATCTTCAAGGCAAATACCACCGCGGCCAGCTCTAAGTTATGCACCGAGTAGATCTCTTTGTGCTTCTTCAATTGCCAGGAAGAGTATGCAATGACTCTTTCATTTTGTATCAATACACATCCGAGGTCAATACCAGATGCATCGGTATATACCTTGTATTTTTCTCCTTCAATTGGTAATGATAAGACTGGAGCAGTGGTTAAGAGATCATTCAAAGCATGGAAACTCTTCTCACAGTCTTTATTCCACTCATAGGGCACTTCCTTGCGGGTCAATCTGGTGAGAGGAACAACAATCTTGGAAAAGTCCTTGATGAAACGTCGGTAGTAACCAGCTAGACCCAAGAAGCTTCGAATCTCCGTTGCATTCGTTGGTCGTTCCCAGTTCTTCACGGCTTCGACCTTCACAGGATCAGTAGAAATCTCGTCCTTCGAGACCACATGGCCCAAGAAGGACACTTCCTCAAGCCAGAACTTGCACTTGCTAAATTTGACATACAATTTATTTTCCCTCAATATTTGCAATGCCTTCTCAAGATGCACTTCAAGATCTTCTTTGGTCTTCGAATAGATCAATATATCATCAATAAAGACCATAATAAATTGGTCTAAATGAGGTCTGAATATGTTGTTCATTAACTGCATAAAAATTGCGGGGGCATTTGTTAGTCCGAAAGGCATAACAGTAAATTCGTAATACCCATACCTACTTTGAAATGCAGTTTTATGAATATCCTCTTCCTTGATTCTTTGTTGATGATAATCAGACCGGATATCAATTTTGGAGAAATATTCAACTCCAGATAATTGATCGAACAGTTCATCAATTCTCGACAGCAGGTGTTTGTTCTTGATTGTAAGGTGGTTCAACTACCGATAGTTGATGCAAAGCCTCATTGTTCCATCCTTCTTCTTGACAAATAGCATGGGTGCTCCCCAAGGGGAAGTGCTTGGCCTGATGAAACCCTTTTTCAATAATTCCATTAGTTGCTCTTTTAGCTCCTTCAACTCAGCGGGGGACATTCTATATGGTGCCTTGGAAACAGGACCAGCACCAGGGACAATGTCGATTGTGAACAACACTTCCCTTTCCGAGGGTAACCCAATCAATTCTTCTGGAAAGACATCGGAAAAATCCCGAATTACACGGATGTCTTCAAGTTTAGGCTCTTCGACTCCCGTGGCAGTCACAAAGGCTATGAAAGCCACACATCCTTTACTTATAAGCTTACTAGCTCAAAGAGCTGAGATCAGAGGTGATCTAGTCTGAGGGCTAATGTAAACCAGCTCAAGATAATTCACAAAAGTTATCTTGTCATTTCTGCAATCTACAGTTGCTTGGTATGTGGACAACCAGTCATCACCTAATATGACATCATACCCTTCATGTTTAGGCATATCAGGTTGACAGGCAGATTGTTTCCTTTAACCATAACATTGCAGTTAGGGTAGTGATGTGTGATATCCAATTCATCCCCGAGAAGTGTAGATATGACTAAGTCTAACCATTCGGGTTCCTTAGAAAATGAAGCAGTAAATTTCTTGGAAACAAATGAATGGGTTGAGGACAACTTGGTCTTGTCTCAATGCCTAACATAAGCAATGTATTTTAGGATTCATATGACCATGACACAATGTATGATGTGCAATTTTAGTGGAAAAATGAGTAGAAATGAAGATCTTATTCAGTTAGACAGCCAAGAGTACCCCAAGGGGACCATTTCAAGAACTTAGTTTCAATAGTTAAAGGAAATATAACAGGGATACGATCTAAATAATTGCATGGCTAACATGGAAAGCATCTATCTTTAAAAGGGTAATTATGTCATATGTTAGACAGGGTAGAGTATTGTGCTCCCAAGAAAAGCCATGTTGTAAAGATGAGATTAGATGAAATGAGGATCCTTGGTTGGATGTGTGGGAAGACAGTAAAATATTATACTGTGAATAACTCTACAATGGAGATGGTGCAGGGGTTGCAACGGTAAGGGGCAAGTCCATCAAAGCCGTTTGAGACAGGTTGGACAAAGACAAGAAAAGACCAACAGAGACACCTGTCAATATACTCAATCACCATTTCGGTCTAAGAGGGGCAAGGTGACCAAAAAGCAACTACTTGTATGACGACAGCATAAAAATATAATATTAGGCATATTAAGTGTAAATCAACTAGAGTGGAATAGCAGAAACAACATCTATGTCCCAGACCCCAATCCATTGGGACCAGGAAGATGATGATGATGTGATTGTTGATGAGAGTCAGACAAGCAGAGATTAAGAAAAATGCATTACATGTGTGAGTTGCAAAGAAAAACAAAGGGGAAATAACATAATGAAAGAGATCATAAGCACACTGACCTAACACAATCCACAATCATTCCTATATGCAAATCTACTTTTATCCCCATTGCTAGACAAATAAACAAGATTCACCATAATGTTAGTACATCACGGAAACAACAAGACATGATCAAGTGTGTGAAATGAGAAATCATGCCGCAACTCTTTTGGCACTGTTTCTTGTCTACAAAAGTGAAATATTAACTTACGGCACAACCTGAGAAAAAGGTCAAGTGGTAATATAATAAGTTCACTAATGCAAATAACAGGATACAAAATCAGGAAGATGCCAAGAGAAAAAGGACAGCTAGTAATATAATAAGTTCACTAATGCTAATACAGGATTTAAAATTAGATACCCATTTTATGAAACATACCCTCCATGAGCAAGAAGACTGCATAGATTCCTCAAATCAGACTCAGGGAGCTGCAAAAGAATGTCATATGGGTCGATAGTTCTCTTTCTTCCAGCACAGGGCACCACAGACTTGGGGTTGGGGTTATCCTCTGAGGTAGAAGTGTCATTCTGAATATCAACTGGGGCTCCATTCTCCATTTGATCCTCACAAGCAGTGGCCTGTCCAGAGCGAGACTGACATTCAGCTCTTGATACAGCATTGTTGACAATCACCTGGAGCAAACCCATTACCTGTAGAAGTAGAAGATAGCTGATCATCCATGTTACCCAAAAAGGAAAGGGGGGAAAAACTTGGGGATGTATGCTCCAAGGTACCTGCTCAAGATGAGCATTGCTTCGAAGAAATAATGGTCTATCCAGAAGTTTCAGGAACAGAACTAGGGGAATATACACTTTGTGGGATGTTTCGGCCACATGTGACAAACCCATCTTTTCAGATATTTTCCCTCTACCATTCTCCTTGATCTCAAGCTGGGAAATACTTTGAGATTCTGCAGCTAATGAAGGTTCAAAGAAAAAAAGAATATTTGCAACAGACAAATGGTTTGTTGCCAGATAGCTATCATGCCATCCTTTTCATGTGCCCCTACTGCCATGCCAAAAGAACCTGCATTGAAGAGAATTAATCTTCTTCACCACTATCTTCATAATCCTAAACAAGGAAAGGAAATAAATAGGGAGACTATTCAGCACAGATCTGCATAGCACCAATCTGCCTCTAAAAGATATATTGCTCTAGCCTTCTATCCAGCCAACTTGGACTCATACCTTTGAATGGTGGGAAGTTAGTCAGCACAACGATAGAAGCCGGGGTAAGAGGGAGACCCAAGTAAGTGATAGGGAACTCTCCAATCCCACAACCTAGCAAGTGGGCAACCCCCCAGAGAGGCCTATCCTCCATGTTCACCCTTACAAGAAGACTATTGTTGAAGTTAACTTTCAGTCCAATGATCTCCTCTAGTAATTCCAGCAAGAGCCTAGCCATGAAGGGGTGTTGCTCACCCTCAGCAAGGAACAAGATGGTATTATCTGCAAGAGTAGGACCACCCCTAACCACCTGAAAGCCTCTGATCAAGCCAGACGCCTCAGCCCTCTGCCACACCCTGCTCAAAACGCTAGCCATAAGCACAAAAATGAGAGGGGACAAAGGGTACCCCTGGTGAAGGCCTCTACCATTGTGGAAATAAGAAGTCGGCTTCCTATTGATGAGGACCACAAAAGTATCTGAAGAGATACATGCCCTGACCCAACCTATCCATCTGTTGCCAATGCCCATCTTGTCCAGAACATCAAAGAGGCATTGCTAATTAACCCTATCATAAACCTTCTCACACAATCCAGCTTGAGGACCACCCCTTTACTTCTCTGGCACTTTAAAGCAAGCAAACACTCATGTGCCACGAAGAAGTTATCCAGAATATGTCTCCCCCTAATGAAAGCTCCCCGGAATTGACTGACCAACTTATCCATTACAGTAACCAACCTCCCTGCCAACACCTTGGTGATGATCTTGTATATACCATTCGGCAAACTGATCGGCCTAAAGTCCCGAAATTCTTGAGCATCCACCTTCTTGGGGATGAGCACCAAGAGGGTTTGATTAATGTCCCCCAAGTGAGCTGTCCCCTCCCGAAGCTCCCTCATGGGTGCCAACAGATCAACTTTTATGACCTCTTAGCATTTGTGGAAGAAGGCCAGCAAAAAGTCATATTATCCTGGGGCTCTATTATCTGTAAGAGAGAAAATTGCCTGGTGTACCTCTAACTCAGAAAATGGTTGGGAGATAGCATCCATCTCCTTATGGCTGAGGCGAGGTAGAAGATCAGCTTCAATCCTCGGCTTGTAGTACTTGTTCTCCGTGAACAGTCTAGAGTAGAACTCTTTCGCCTGGGCCCAGTCTCCTCGTATGTGGAAAAGGAGAGCTCCCCCACCTTAATGCAAGCGATGGAGTTGACCCTCTCCCAGAAATAATGTGCAGAAAGTATGCAGTTGTTACACCCATGATTTATTCCAACAAAAATCGGCATGTTGCCACGTTACCCTCGCATTGGTCGAGGTCTACAATTATATTCGGCGTAGCGCCTTTTTATGGCATATCTCCACGCGCGGGTTTAACATGTGGCGTATCGCCACCCCGCGGAGTATCGCCATACACTTAGGGCTCCATAGCCCACATATTGCTGAAATTGTAGACCCCTCGCAGCAAAAGGGGTGGTCGAGAACCGGACTAAACCTACCACGATTGTTAGGATCGTGTGGTTCCAGGAAAATCCCTACGGGATAAAATTTTTCTCCTTTGGACGGGCAACTCGAGGATGCTTCCAGCATTCTTCAATCGAATGGCCAAACTTTTCACAAAATGTACAAGCAGTTGTGACAACTTTTTCTTCCTCCTTGATTTTCTTGCCTTTGCCATTGCCATTGCCACTCCTGTTGCCATTACGGGATCTCTTCTTGTTGTCACAAGACTTGTAGGGTTCCGTGATGCTGAATCTCTCTTCTTTCTTTCCTCGTCGATTGGACTTCCAGCTAGACTCTTCTTCCTTGCCTTTAAATTTTTTGACCTTCTCCAAGATCCTTTCACAAAAATACGCCTGTTGGGCCATCTCCGTATAAGTACAGATATTTTGGAGTCCAAACTGAGTAATAAAAATGGGCCTTAAGCCATCCATAAATCAGTTAGCCTTTAATAGGTCGGTGCTAACCAAGTGAGGAGCATATGGTCCCAGCTGAGAGAATTAAAGTCCGTACTCTGCCACAGACATCATTCCTTGCCTTAAGGAGGCAAATTCTACTGCCTTCCTCTCCTTAACATGCTCAGAGAAGTATTTTGCTCAAAAGAGTGTAAGAAACCCATCCCATGTAAGCTGTGCATTTTGAAATTGTGCCGAGGTGGCCTTCCACCAAGTGCGTGCATCCTTGTTTAGTTAGAATGTGACGAGACTAACCTTCTCTTGGTCGGTGCATTACATGACCTCAAATATACGGTTCATCTCATCAATCCAATTTTCTGCTTCATGGGGGTTGGAGGATCTAGAGAATCGTGAAGGATTTAGACTGCGGAAATTCCCATGTAAATTTCCCACGCCAGCCTTGGCGCCAGCTTGGGCCACAGTCTGAAGGGCCTGGGTAAGACCCGTAATAGTTTGTTGCATCTCATCCCAGTTTACATGGTGAGTCATGGTACCTGAGAAAAGGAATGATTTGTTAATCACTTATAGAATCAAGGGGAGTTTACCTAGAAATAATTTCTAAATAACTATCTCATCCTGGCTCTACCCAATCTCTCGTAGGTGGGAATTTCTTTCCCTAGTTTACAGGTGTAGGTCCTAAGCCTTGGACTTAGCCTATAACATGACTTTTCCTTAGGAATAAGTCCTGAGACCTATGCTCTGATACCAACTTAACTGTCACGTCTCGAGCCATATGTATATAGTGGAAGACATGCGAGAACGTGAGTAGCTAGCAATACGCCTCAAGCTAGCAATCAAAATCAGAGCGCAAAAGTATCCACATAATAGAATGCACAATATTCAACAAAACTAACTCTTTATTGATAATAATTCTTCAAGTACATAAATGGTTGACACCTTGACACAAGTCAATTGGACTTTATGAATAAAAAGAAAATTACATTGTATGACTCAAGAAAATAAAATTACATCTTGACCGAACTCTAGATCATAGGACTACTAATGACTACTATGTCTTCACTCGTCCTTTATTCATCGTCACTCCTAGACTCGTCGCTAGAGTACTCCGAATCTGACTCACTTGGACCTCCTAAAAAGATTTGAAAAGTAGGTATGAGCACACTTACCCAATAGGTATCTTCGCATCAACATGGAGGTAAGCTTTAAGCAATTACATTTTAGATCTAGATGATAAAATAAGAAAAAGGCAGTAAAACATGTAAATAAACCACAGTAACAAATCAAGAATTTGACTATAGAGAAATGAAGAATATGAACAGACAATAGAGCATGATCAAGAAAGATAATAAGATAAAGTGACCTTTCAATATCAAGGATGTACTTGATAACCATAAAGGCCATGCACTAGCTCTGTCGAAGTATAACTATCAGGTGACTTGTTGGACTTGGTCCACTTCTAGAGTTTCATCTTCAGGGAGCTCCTTAATTAATGGAGAATCCTCTGGTACTAGGGGTGCTGCGAAGAAATCGGTGATATCCTGAGCCTTGATACCTTTCTGCGGCACATAAGTGATATTAAATTCCATTAGGAAGACTGCCCATTTATCTAATCGCCCTTTTAGTACTGGCTGAGTGAGTATGTATTTGATTGGGTCAACCTTGGATATTAGCTGGACTTCATGTGATAGCATATAATGTCTCATTTTCTTGACTACAAAGACTAGTGCAAGATAAACCTTCTCAATCGACATGTACTTTCCTTCTACCCCAACCAGCCTCCGGCTAAGGTAGTAGAGAGCTTGTTCTTTACCTCTGCCATTATTTTGGGCCAGTATTGTCCCTAGAGAGTATTTATTGGTGACTATATGCAAAATCAGTGGCTGCCCTTTGACAGGTGCCCCCAGCACTGGCGGGGTCTTCAGATATTCTTTCAGTTGGTCTAGGGCTCTTTGACATTCTTCACCCAAGTGGAACGATGTATCCTTCATCATTAACTTGTGAACTGGCTGACACCACTCTGACAGGTTGGAGATGAACCTGCATATGTACACTAACTGGCCTTGCAGTGACCGTAGCTCCGTCAGATTTCTAGGAGGAGGCAGCTCCTGAATAGCTTTTATTTTGGCGGAGTCTATTTTGATCCCCCTATATCGGATGAAGAAGCCCATGAATCTTCCACTGGAGACGCCAAAAATGTACTTCATCTAGTTCATCTTCAGCTCATACTGTCACAGTCCTTCAAATATAATTCTGAGGTCACCCAAGTGGTCTTCTCTTTTCTTAGTTTTGACGACTAAATCATTGATATAGCATTCGACTTTATCATATAATAGCTCATCAAATATTTTTATCATCACCCTTTGATAAGTGGTGCCAACGTTCTTGAGGCCGAACAGCATCCTCTTATAGTGAAATATTCCTTTACGTGAATGGAAAGTTGTGTGAATTCTTTCATGCTCTGCTATCCAGATTTGATTATAGTCGGACGACCCATCCAGGAATGATAGGGCCTCATGTCCTGTGGTTGCATCAATCATAACTTCAGTGATCGGCACCGAAAAATTACCCTTGGGACATGTTTTGTTCAGATCACAAGAATTCACACAGATCCTGATCTGGCCATTCTTCTTCTTGACGGACACAATGTTGGCCAGCCACGTGGTGTACTGATTTTTCGCTACAAAGTCGACGTCTATAAGCTTATCAACCACTTTGCAAATTTGGCTTATCAATTTTGGTCTCATTCACCGAGGTGGTTGTTTCACTGGTTTGGCCTTAGGGTCAATGACCAGTATATGTTGGGCAACTACAGGGCTGAGGCCTAGTATTTCCTTATAGTTCCATGCGAAGCAATCTTGAAATTCTTGGAGTAGCTTCACGTATTGCCCCCTCTCTTCAGGTAGTAAGAGGGCACTGAGAAAAGTTAGCCTGGGATCATCTTCGGTTCCAAGGTTTACTTCGACCTCTCGTAGCATATGATTTCTTCTTTCTTACTCGGCTCTCCTTTCTTGATGGCATTTCTTCTCAAGAATCTCCTCGAAAAATTTCCTTCTCTTCTTGCCCTTCTGAAATACTTTCTGGCTCTCCTTGTGACTAGAGCCATCAACTCTTCTTCATCACTATCCATAGATGACCTTCCATCACTCTCTTCTGACGATGCAAAAAAGGGTTTTGAATCCCCTGAATGGAGTCAAATGGAGCTCTCCCTCACCAACTATGACCATCGTCGCCGCCACAGCAACACTCAAGCACTTGACGCCATGAGGAGAGGGGAGGAGAAGAGAGAGAAGCTCAGGATGAAAATGAAATGGAATGAGGAAAGTAAAATAGAGAAGAAGAATATATAGGGGGTTCAAGGGGTTTAATCTAGTGCGCTAAAGTACGTACCATTTTAGCTACGGAGCGTGCCGTTTTAAGGCACCCCGCGTCGAATTAACAATGCTCGATGCCCACGCTGCATTAACCATACCCAATGGCCATGTCGATTTAAGCATGCCACATCATTTTAACGACCGAAGCCATGGCCATTCTGTTATGGGGTCAGTACCAATCAGACGAAGAATATGCTTAGTCTGAGTGCATCCGCCGGTCCCGCGTCACTTGTTCCTCGCTTGCGGCACCCGTGGCTGGGGGGCATTTGTTGGCACCCAAAATATGTTCAATGGTGATCACGCCTAAATGATAAGAATAATGCGGCCCGCTAAAGTACAGAAGCTGAAGAAAATTAATACACAAAGGTCTTCTCGAACTGCTGAAGCCTTAGGTCATCTGACACGAGTACCAAGGACTTCACCTCAGGAGGATCGAAAGAAATCTACAACAAATCGACCGTGCCGTTCAGCCTGTCCAATGAACCGGCATTGACTCGGTCGTGCTGAACAAACACCATCTGTCGTCAGATCAAGGACGAGAATATACCTGATGGTTTGCCGCCTGATGAGAAACCCTCCTGAGGTGATAGAACGTCTCTGGCCCCTCAGAACAGGGTGCCGAAGGCCCTATCAGTGGAAGGCCCAAGTAACCTGACACGGGTACGTCTTGTCACCGATTGGGTCCATTAGCGACTAGATGGCCGCCCAGCCAAGGCGAAAGTACCTCGAGTAGTGGCCCACTCCCCGAGAAAGCTACAAATACAAATGAAGCCGGCCCGATAAGCATAAACCATATTGTCGAAGGCCGTGTCAATGAAAAACCTGAGTGTTCGAACCAAGGGCACAAACGGTTCTGGAACCAGTCGTTCAGCAGCCCAAAGGCTTTACCAATACTTCTCATAGCAGTTTCACGAAGCCGCGGTGAGATGAAGGATCAAGTCAACTCTCAGAGCCAGTCCGGGGCCCACAGTCTGGCTCGTGCCAAACAAACATGATGGACGAAGCTAATCTGGCGTGCTCCATCTCCGGCGCCCCCTCACCCGACGCGTAAAAATAGTTTTCTGAAGGCCTTTTATCGGTGCGCTCACCTCACGCTGGGCAGAGTCATAAATGGGGCGTGTTCATAAGCCAATCATTTGCGAACAAAAAAAAGAAGAGAACAGAAGAGATCACACGAGGGTGAAGAGAGAAGTAGGCCAGAGAGAAAGCTTGGAGAGGAAGAGAAGGGGAGAGAGGGGTTTCTGGGCTACCATCGGTGATTCTCCTGTAGAAAAGAGAGGTTCAGGAGAGGAGAGCTTTGGGCAATTTTCGATACTCTGTTTCTATTGCAGATAATAGAGGTGGGTGTGCGGAGCATCCCTTCCATTCTTCCCCGTCTCCTCTCTGTTAATACTTCCTTTGTGGTATGTGTAATGAGCTGAGCGAAGATATGAGCCCGCAATTCTTCCCTTAGCCTCTGGATTTTGCCTACTCTCCCCCTTTTCATTCTTGATCTGGGGATGCGATTGGCTCTGTGCGACAACGCTAAGCCGTATCTACATCTTCACAGCCATAAGATGCAGCAGCTCTCGATGCAATAATAAATAGAGCTCCTCAATGAAAGGTTACCGAACGGCCCAAGAGGAAAGAAGCCCATCAGCCACACAGCCCAGTGGACCCCGTTCACTAGGAAAAGACGTGGCCCATACTTCTTCCCTGTTTCAAATTTCGAATTTTCAAAAAGTTGTCAGCTGTCGTTTAATTGAAAGCCGTAACGGTCCCGGCATCTCTCCATCCTCACCGTCCATTTCAAATTTCAAAAAACGGGGAAACGGATCACGACGGCCCCCCTTTCTTGGCGCCCGTCACCAACGGCTACTTCCACGTCTCCTTCCTTTATATTTGCCCCTGCCTCCACCCCTCGCCCCCATTACTCGCCATCACTCTCTCTCAGAGCCAGGGGCTTCATTGCAGAGCCTGCGGCTTCCCCCCCCAACTCTCTCTAGAGATCCCCTTTCTCTTTCTAATCTCTTTCCCTCCTTCTCGGTTCTTTTCGGTGCAACTTCGGGCGGGCAACCATGAGGGAGTGCATCTCCATCCACATCGGCCAGGCCGGCATCCAGGTCGGCAACGCCTGCTGGGAGCTCTACTGCCTCGAACACGGCATCCAGGTCGGCTACCCCTCTCTCTTTCTCTCTCTCTCTCCCTGCAAAGGGCCAAAGGGCATATTCCAGTTCATGGGTCTCTTTCAGAAATGCCCAATTCCTCCAATCTTTGCTTCACGATCGAAATTTTGATCTGTTGTTCTAATGAAATCCCCTGTATCCTCCCCCTGATTTCTACCTCCTTCGCGGTGGTGGGATTGCAGCCTGATGGGCAGATGCCGGGCGGCAAGACAGTTGGGGGCGGCGACGATGCCTGCAACACCTTCTTCAGCGAGACGGGCGCTGGCAAGCACGTCCCCCGCGCCGTCTTCGTCGACCTGGAGCCGACGGTGATCGACGAGGTGCGCACGGGTGGGTACCGCCAGCTCTTCCACCCGGAGCAGCTCATCAGCGGCAAGGAGGACGCCGCCAACAACTTCGCCCGCGGCCACTACACCATCGGCAAGGAGATTGTCGACCTCTGCCTCGATCGCATCCGCAAGCTCGCCGACAACTGCACCGGCCTCCAGGGATTCCTCGTCTTCCACGCCGTCGGTGGCGGCACCGGCTCCGGCCTCGGCTCCCTCCTCCTCGAGCGCCTCTCCGTCGACTACGGCAAGAAGTCCAAGCTCGGTTTCACCGTCTACCCTTCCCCGCAGGTCTCCACCTCCGTCGTCGAGCCCTACAACAGCGTCCTCTCCACCCATTCCCTCCTCGAGCACACCGACGTCGCCGTCCTCCTCGACAACGAGGCCATCTACGACATCTGCCGCCGTTCCCTCGACATCGAGCGCCCCACCTACACCAACCTCAATCGCCTCGTCTCCCAGGTAGGAGGACATAGCAACCCATCAAAAATCCAGATGCTTAATTATGATGCCGTGAACAGCCATGGTTTTATTTTATGCTCTTCTTTCCCCCCGCCCCGCCCCGCCCCCCCCCTTTCTTGCACAGGTGATCTCTTCTCTTACGGCGTCCCTCCGCTTCGATGGAGCCCTCAACGTGGATGTCACCGAGTTCCAGACCAACCTGGTGCCCTACCCACGAATCCACTTCATGCTCTCCTCCTATGCGCCGGTGATCTCCGCCGAGAAGGCGTACCACGAGCAGCTGTCGGTGGCGGAGATCACGAACAGCGCCTTCGAGCCGGCGTCGATGATGGCCAAGTGCGACCCCCGGCACGGCAAGTACATGGCCTGCTGCCTCATGTACCGCGGGGACGTGGTGCCCAAGGACGTGAACGCGGCCGTGGCGACCATCAAGACCAAGCGGACCATCCAGTTCGTGGACTGGTGCCCGACGGGGTTCAAGTGCGGCATCAACTACCAGCCGCCGACGGTGGTGCCGGGCGGGGACCTGGCCAAGGTGCAGCGGGCGGTGTGCATGATCTCCAACTCCACCAGCGTCGCCGAGGTGTTCTCCAGGATCGACCACAAGTTCGACCTCATGTACGCCAAGCGGGCGTTCGTGCACTGGTACGTGGGGGAGGGCATGGAGGAGGGGGAGTTCTCGGAGGCCCGGGAGGACCTGGCGGCGCTGGAGAAGGACTACGAGGAGGTGGGCGCGGAGAACTGCGAGGGCGACGAGGACGAAGGGGATGATGAGTACTAAAACCATGTAAGTGTTAGCAAGTTCTATGAGGCAGACGACTACTAACTGCTACTCTGATAGAGTACACTACTACTAAGTTAGCAAGTACCACCACTACTCTAGGATAGAGAACAGCTCTCTCTGCTTCGAGGAGGACTCTCTGCTTTCAAGGACTTTCTTTTCACGTCTACTGGTTTCGTGTTATTGTATACTGCACCAATAGACTCATTGGTCTTTTTGCAGAGGAGTTGTTTGAAGGAAAGTTTACTTTTTTATCTCCACAGTGGCTGTGTTACTCTCTGATGAAAGTTCTGTAGCATTTTATCATTACCTGGGTTTTGAGTTTTTGTAAATGAAGCATTCCTAGTACTTGTGGAAGTTGATAATGCTGTTTCTTTGCCCTGGCTTTAGGTTTAATAAATAGAGCAACCTCTGTCCCTTTTTTGGATGTGAATATATGGACATCCTTGGGCAGTGGAATTAAGACCATATCTTCCTCACAAATCTCAGGGAATTTATTTAGCACTTCCTAGGGAGTTGGTTTTATATGGTTTGCCATTCACTTTGTTATTTCAATTTATCACATCACAATCTCCAGTTCACTCTGTATTTTGGTTTGAGTTGTTAATTGTGGAGTGGAGCAGTTGATTACCCAAAAGTGGCTTCGGTTGCTAAGTCATATGTCTGTAGGTTTAAAAGCATGCTCCGTTCGAGTCCTCTTTCTGGAAGTTACAGAGGCAAAGGATGAGTGTTTGAGCCGTGGTTTTTTTGATCATTGTGTTGGTTCCAAGATTCAAGGGCTTCATTGATCTTCCATGTGTGTAGAACATGATGGAATAAAGTATCGGATCTGCAGTACTTAAGAAACAGTTGGAGACTTACAGTACATTAAAAAATAGCAACAATTACAGTTTCACCTCAATGGTTCAAGGGTCCCGTATTTCAAGGAAGCATTTGGTTCATCAGAGTGTATGAAACTGGCAGTTATTTTGAAAGGATCATTTTGGAGCCTTCTGTTTGATCGTGGATGACGTTAAGATCATGCAAGCTGCTCTCAGAGTGGATTTTTTCTGGAGTTACAAGAACCATCTTTTAGATGTTATGTTCTCAAAATGGCGTTCAAAAATTCAAAACGCTTGAACCGATCATGGAATGTCGTCTTATTTATTGCTCGTCCTATGTGAGTGGGTCCTTTAGGCTCTTAGAAAGGTTTGAATTGTTTGCACATGCAGCCGGTAAGTTCATGCTGAACCTAAGTTGAATTATTTGATGATGAAAACAGGTGTAAAACCATCAATCTTGTAGGGATTCCCGATTCATCATGGGAAGTAATTGCATCTGCGGTGATGAATAAAAACATGTTTATGTATCAATAATGAATTGCTTCCTGGTGCAGAGTTGCAGCTCCAGCTGTTCCGAGGCATGTGGAAGCCGCTTCCAACGGGAAGGTAATACCTGCTGTATTTCATGTTAATGCTCTACAACAAAATAACAGCGCAACTGTACTGGACCATGAATGATGAAACAGTTTCATGATTTGCTTGAAGGGAAGCACAATGTGATGACCGATATTGTAAAATAATAGAGGATATTTCTTTATAAATATATATTTTTAAAACTTTCTATTATTGCATATCAAGTTCCCTTTCAAACTCTTTTACGTGAACTGGCTTTCTGGGCAATATATTTCGATCAATTTGTGTACTTCAATATATGGGGATGTTGATGCTGGGGTCTTGAGCGTCATAAGAAGCTGCGATTTTATACTCTGTAAATACTTGGTATCATCTGTTTGATATATGATGAATTTTCTCTCCCCTCCCCCCCCAGTAGAGTGACAAGACAGTCCACAGTGACCAAGGCAACTAAGACATCTAGGCGAGCAGCTCATTAAAGCACTCACATGTTTTGGTGCATGTAGGCCACCTTGAGTCCGGTTAGGCTGTCTTGACAAGATATTCACTTGTTGATTTGAGGTTTGTCTCCCAGAAATCGCCTCTTAATGAGATTTTTTCTTTGGGGTTCCACCAACTTAGAAACTCCCGCAAGAGGCGCAGTCTTTTTTGACTCTCATATCAAATCTGATTCTGCCTCTGTAGTCCAGATCCGACCACCCTTCCACCATAAAATCCAACCCACCCTTCACACCTCTTCCAAAAATTACAAGAAAATTTGTGCACGTCCCTCACAGCCCCCTCTCTCAGCCATAAAATCCCCATCACCCAGATCCACCGTTTCCTCCTTGGTCAAATCTCATCTTCAGGCAGATCCCAGTCTGCCCAGTTGGTTCTGAGTCTGAGGAACCAGTCTGTTCAAAAATCCCTCAAGGAAAGGCCAGCAACATAAAAATTCCTGTCACAGCTTGGGTTTGTAGATCTCTGAAATAACTTCGCATCAGTGCCAGTTCCACTTCGTTCTGACATCAGTCCTGGTCGTGGCGGCCGTTTTTGTGGGAGCGCGCAGTTCTGCCCAGAACCAGACTAGCAAGAAGGGGCGACCGTAGGAATCCACAATAAAATACGCTAGAGAAGATTCAGCAATGGCCACTCCCAGGGGTCGACCAAGGACCCTCTGCCGTTGTCTCGGTGAGCTGTCGCCTTCAAAAGCCCTCCAGAGGTCGACGTCCCTTTGGACATCCTTGTTCGCTGTCTTGCCAGCCAGTAAGTCACAGAATCGGAGCCGCTTCCTGCAACTGCCCGGAACCCGCCGCCTTGCTACCCGCCAACCCAAGTTCGGTGCTCCCAGCATTATTGTGTAGCCCTTTACCTCCTTGGGTGGAGTGGGCAAATAATCACCACTGTAATTAACTTTTTTACTGTACCGGGAGTTATGGAACTTGGCCGGGGCGTCTTCTCCATGCCCCGAGCTTGGAGGTGCACTCGCCACCCTCTATGTCATATTTGCTCATTTACTATAAGTTTTGTTTGTCACTGCATGTGAGTAGTTTATTTCCTAGCTAGTTAACTTAGTCATCGCTGTGAGTTGTGACTGCGAGACCCATCCCATGACTCATTCCGAGTACGAGAGTGAACTGACCACCTGAGACCTAATGCCAGTTTCTCAACCGTGTAGATCGACACGTTTCCCTTGTTGGGGATGATCGTGAGTGAGTACTTCTTGTTTGGGGGGCGTTCGCCTCTTCAGGAACCATGATAGGTGTCGAGCCACTAGTGTCGTTGCTGGTCGCGTCGTCTTTAGGTTGGGTCATCACTAAGAGTCCCAGGTTCACAACAACTACGAGTCGAGTCTCATTGTCGTCCTGCATCAAATTGGTATTAGAGTATGGTTGAGTCTAGGGTAGTCATTGTTTAAAAAAGAAAGTGTCTAGGTTTGCATTTCATCCCAATACCCGCTATATCAAAAGGCATTACTGGAACAATAGGTTACGCCTATTGGGATGGTAGCCCACTTGCATGAGAGGATCTTCGGATCCACATCTCCGCCATGTACTAGATATTGGTTAAAGTCTAGGTTCATCATCTCACATTGGTCCATCCAGATAGGTCATAGTGAGTCACCCTTAGCTCCCTTTAGGCCCCCTTGCATGCCCACTAGTGGAGGTACTCAGTACCATCGCCCTGACACTAAGGGTGAACCCCGAGGTGACACCCAGGGAGGCCGATCTTTGGAGGACATGATGGCTCTACTCATAGAGCGCATGGATAGGTCCGAGCAAACTCTTATGGAGCATACCGACCGCATGGAGAGCCGACTCAAGGCCATGGAGGACCATGCCGAGGCTTCCGACCGAGCTGTCCAAGGTCTGGTTGGAAGGTTAGAGAGTGTGGAGAGAGTCCCCCACCGGGCCCAACCCAGAGTTAGGATCGACCCAAGATCCAAGCCCATATGCCTCGCACATAATCACTCTACAAACTACGTGCCACACGAGTAGACAACCATTATTACAATAATGGAGGATATTATCTTGAATGGACATCGAGGAATGACCCACGCTCTCACGTCTCGTACAAGGTAGCAGACTGAGCAACCCATGTCCCACGTCTTCTACAAGGTGGAAGATTGAGCGACCTATGATCCCATGATCTTAGACAAACGTTCCTCCAGTAAGCCAAAGGATGAGAATGATAGGATGTGCTGAGGGGGAGAAGGCCCTATACGAAGCACCCTGACCGGACGGCCATGGAGTAAGCACTTTAAGCCCACAACACTCTCCCCTCCATTTCTCCTTTCGAGTACTCATATCTCTTCCCGAGCACTCCTCTCCCCTTCCAAGCACTCGTCTGACTTAGGCATCAGAGGGTTGTCCCCTGAAATCACACCCGGGGATCCTAAGTCAGACGAGTTGTTCTTTCTCATTGTCGAGGTGTTCTTTCTCATTTGAGGCACTTCGCTTTGCTCGTAGGTTTCTCTCTCAGAAGTTTATTCTCTTTTCTGTTAAACAAATCTCAAAGGTGTAACGCATAACTCCAATGACCAATTCTCAGTGCCGTCTGTGACAAAGGAACAGAAAGTCATGCTCCCCCAAGGAATTATCGCAACGTGAGCAACCGTCGAAGTAAGACTGCCTCTCGAAGGGGATCCCAAGATGGCCCAAGGAGTGACAGCCATTCTCGTGGGGTTTGTTACCAACCTCCGGTAAACATCACGGCCGAGGAGTTGGCCGCGATTCGGGAGCAGCTCCAAATCCTAAAGGAGGCGTATCAGGGCCTCTTGAACCAGTATGTGGATCAGGATCACGCCGCGACAGCTCCTCCTTGCACCCATCGTGAACAGACACCATCGGTGCCTTCTGCCGTGCACACACCGAGCCCACGAGATGAGTCTCTCCATCACCTAGGAAGCTCACACCATTCCAATACCAAGATGGCGAGGTGACTTCGGCAGTATGACAATGTTGAACACGAGCTAGAGGGGAAGGCGCGCTACCTGCACTGACCTTGTCAACCACTTGCATAGCTTTGAGTCCAACCTAATCATCCATCGGGCCTCTGATGTTATGAAATGTTTGACCTTCACTACTACTGCAACGACCCAATATCCAGATATCAGAGATTACCTGATACCATTCGAATTCTGACTTGCCACCCACAATCTGGAAGGCTCGTAAGGGTTAACTAGTGTGTGGAGATACATTAAAATTTAAAATAATGTAATAAATAACTACAGAATTAGATGTTTAAATAATAAGAAGTAAAATACATGTTCAATTAATAAACTAACTATAGAGTCCAGTCCACAAAGTACAGTCCATAGGGAAAAGAAAAGTACTTTAACGCTGGGTATGCCCTGGCTCTGGTAAGTTGGCAACTATGAACCTCCGCACTGCACCTCCGAATCTCGAGGAAGAACTGGAACACCTGAAAAGACAAGGATGAGCCTCATCTCATTGGCTCAGTAGGGTTCCCGTAGATCCCCACCACGAAACAACGGCGGTAAACAATAGCGATAACAGCAAGAACAACAACAATAATTATAGTAGTAGACGACGGCAGAAACACAGCTTCCTAAACTACTCCTACGAGTAACAGAAGTAAACCCCGACCTCACAGTCGGAACTGCAAAACCAACAGTGAAAACACGGCTATGCTACTGGGAAAAGAATCTGGACACCTTTTATGGGCATTTTAATCATTTTAGGACGGTATGTTAGTAACTTAAAGGTATTTTAATCATTTTAGAAATACAGGAGATACATTTAAACAGCTGAACCTTCCTAAAATGATTAAAATCCCCCTTGTTTCCCATACACATATCGTTTCTCATTTCTCACTATATTTTAGAGCCTCATTTCTCGCTTTCGTTTCACGTTTCGTTTCCCATGTTGGTAACTATGGGTTAAACAATGGAAGGGAATGAACATAGAGTGTGAGAAGCTTGAGGATCTAAACTTCACGAACATGAAGGTGAAAAGATACCATTCAGCTACTTTCTTTGGAAAAGTAGAGGAATTAGGGAGATGGAGATCTCTTCATATCTCTTCTCCCATGATCAAATATTTGTCCTCAACACACTTATCACTTGATGGAGACGTCAGAAGCAAAGTGGGAATATAATATGTAATGTGGGAGGAGTAAGTTATAATTTTTAGTTTGCATTTTTTGGGGAGCCGGATTATGCAGATCCTTTTCTAATATATCAAAAGAAGTTTGTTGCCATTGCTTATAATGCATGGGCATGTATATTATATGCAACCAGAGTGGAAGATGAAATAGAGTCCCCCGTTCTAGTTGAACCAATGCATATAGCACAATGTTAATCATGGGCATGAGATTCTTTTATCTCATTCTCATGTTGAAACATCGCATCTGAAGGGATGAAATTTCATCCAGGCCCAGTGCATCATAGCACTATGGTCGTTGGTTGATCCTTATTTCTTTTTCTTTGTTTTTTTGAGCTGTTGAATGCTAATATGCTTCTCAATGTTTGCACCAATGGCCTTGTCTTCCTGCTTTTGTTTTACTCCATTAACAGCCTCTTTTTTCAGCATGTTGTTGAGAAATTTTCATCCATCACATGCTTTATCAATATCCCAACCATCACTAATATTTGTGAACCCCATTTGCAGGGGAAATTCCCTCAGAGATTCAGCGTCTGTTGCTTATACACAGGTTTTTGCCCCCCACCATGGATGGGCTATTAGGAAAGCTGTTGCAGCTGGAATGTATGCTCTTCCGACAAGGTCGCAGCTCCTGAGGAAATTAAATGAAGAAGGTATGCTGTATTTTGTGCGATTCTTTGGTTGTTTTCAGACATGTGTGACACATTCCAGTTATGCCCAAATTGATTCAGTTGTCTACTTAGGTAGTGCTGCTTATATCCATTTGTGCTTTTCAGAGTCCTCAGCCCGGATTCATATGCAAAACTATATTGCAACATCAGCATCAGTTATTCTCTACATCAACGAGCTATTCCTGTCAAGGGGGCTGGGTGTAGATTGGTGACTTGGCACTGCAGTTTTGCCCTCTGCATCTGATTGATTGCTACATTGGCGTAACATGCTTTTCGTTATATATTCACTAGTCATTGGTTTTCATCAACCACCAGGTTGGAAGAGAATAGATGGGAGTCATTTGTCATGTCTATAACCTTAAGTTTATATGTATGCCCATTAATGTATAAGATAAATTTAAGGCAAACATGGATTCTAGATAATCATTGTTTTCAAATGTCCTTTTTGGGAAAAAAATTTGTTTTCAAATGTCAAACTCCAAATTATGTGAATTATGATATTGATGGGCTTCATTCTGAGAAACAAAAATCCATCTTGCAGTCTTTGCCATGTCATTTACCTACTTAGAAAAGGTTCCCGAAACATAGATGATAGATGGTGTTTCTTTCTGAGCTTAATTCTATCTCGGGAGGTGGAGGATGATGCACCTGCTCGCGGGAGAGAGAAAACCAGAGCTTGAAATCTGTAACTCATGAGAACTTAATGGATTGGGGATGATGCATTATATGACCTTAACGTGCCTGAACTGATCCATTATACTTCTACTGCAGAGAAAAGTGAGAACTTTAATCTCCACGCCTCCCAGCCATCCAGGAAGCTTGGGTCTCGTGCCTTGAGCTTGTAAACCTACAAAAGAGTGTAGACCACAAACAAAAAAGCTCCTGGATCAGCTTTCTTTCAAGCATAGCAACTATTCATAAAGAAAATTGAAGAACATCAAAAGGATGGGGGAATACCATAGAGGTTTGGTTTTTTAACCCCTCTGGGGTGTTTTAAAGAAGATGGGAGGAGATTTAGATGCCTGCAACACAAAGGAGAATGTGGGAGAGGAAGAGGAAACATGCAATGATTGCTAGAGGAGGGAGAAATCAAAAAAGATGAACTTGACTGAACTAGCCCCTTTAAGCTAATGCTCCCTGGACTTAGGAAGAAGATGGACGTGGGATGTAGCCTTCCGTGGATGGATCTAGCTTCAGGATGCAACAGCACTTCGTGGAGAACTCTAGAAAATCTCCTCTCTCAGCCATGAAGACAAGGGTTCCATTTATAGACACTCCAAGTCTTGGGGCAAGTTGGAGAGAGAACAGCTAAAAAAAGGAGGATTATGGACAAACTCTTGAAGATAATTCTCCCAAGAGTCCATAGAAACCAACAGAAGCTTCTAAGGATCAGATTTGAGGGAGAGATCAAGACATCAAACTCTGTAATCCGTCCACGGAGTAGCAGAGAGGAGCAGTTCTGTTACAACTCTTCCGTTCGACATAACGCATCCACGATAGTGGGTATATAACGCGTCATCTTCAATCCATTATGTGACCTTATCCCACAGAAGATAAGAACAATAGGCGAAGCATTCAGACTTAGGACTCTGGAGAGTATAACGGATAGGAACAAGGGTGTTATAGTGAATATATAATGGATGAAAGTTGATCCGTTATGGAAATGAAGACGTCTAGGCAGACGATGGCTGGGACAATGAGGAAGTCAGTGGAGGAGGTGGTAGACTCGACCTTTCGGGGTATATAACAGACCAGGTGGAGTGTGTTATATGATATTATGACGGATGAACAAAGGTCCGTTAAACAGCAGAGACGCTAAATGAGACGGAAGGAGAGACGGTGGGTGAGATGGTAGATGAGACGGAAGCCTCCACTCTGAGAGGAGGTAACGGACCAGGATGAGGGCGTTATATGATGTAAATAACGGATGGGTATAGGTCCGTTAAATAATAGAGACACAATATGAGACACTGAATGAGACGGTGAGAAAGATGGTGAGAGAGATGGTGGAAGGATTATAACGGACCTTATGAGGGGCGTTATATGACTATAACGTGCCAGTCATGATGCGTTATAGACAAAAAGGGTGATAAATGACACGAAAGTGCTTGCCTAGCAACAAAACAAGGATAAGACCCAACCAAGGAAGGTGACAACCCATGAAAGAGACCTCTAACATGCCCTAAGTAGACTCGACAAAGGTGAATGACTCGGAGCATCATTAAAATGAGTAAGGAGATGACCTGACTAATTGGTCATAAAACGGGTGTCAACAAATGCCCCTCCTTAACATCCTCTTTATAGGGGAGCGAGCAGAGGTGTAGCAAAAGTGAAATGGAACATGGAGATGAAGTGGAGATGACGCGGAGTGGACCGAAAAGTGGGCAAAAATATAAAAAAATTACCTCCACGATCCTTGAAAAGAGCACAACGCACTGGTCACATCCCAGAGTTAGAGAACGCAACGGTTCACCCAGCACAGTGATCCAAAAGCTCATCAGAGAAAAATACACGTGAATATCTGATAAATATCTAAAAAAAATCTAGGGCATCACAAAGTTGAATTGCACCAAAGGACATGAGAGCTGAGAAGATATCTGGGAGCGACTCAGGCCTGCGCCCTCTTTAGAGCCGAGCGTTTGGGTGCATAGCTGTTAGGCGGAGGGACATTGTGGTATTGTGGGGGTTGTTGCGGTTGCTGGGGAGCGGGGAAAGCATTTTGCGGAGCAGGGAAAATGGGTTGGGCATTTTGTGGAGTGGGGAAATTGGGTTGAGCATTCTGTGGAGCGGGGAACTGAGGGTTGCGTTGTGGAGTTTGTGGAATGCGGGGTGGAGTGAATTGGTTAGGGAAGGAGAAAGCAATGGCTTGCACCTGCTCATTAGTCTAGACTCCTTCAGTGACAGGCCCCTAAGGTTTTCAATTATATTTGGGCTTTTGGGCCTCAAAGAGAGAATGGATGGGGGAGTCCTTGAATTGGGTCTGCATGAACCTCGCCCGGCTATATAATTGGTGCATGGTAGCGATATCATTCTTGGCCAAGATGTTGCGGAAGGTAGAGGTAGCATTAGAGATAAGCAACTTGACCTTTTCCTTCTCCGGAATGTGACCGGGCACACAGGCAGCCATCGGCCTCCATTTGTCAGCAGAAGTAGCAAAGTCCTCATCAGCCTTTATTTTCTCGGCAACCAAATCTGTGAAGGAATACTCTGGGCTGACCCAGTCCTGGAATCTCTAAATAAACTTTTCTTTGACAATTTTAAAACACTCAGCATCTTCCAGTGGCAATGTATAAAACCACTCAAGTGCAACTCCATCCAATGATCGGCGGAACAAATACGCCATGAGGCAGTCATCATACTGGAACTGTGCTGATTCAGACATGAAATCTCTCACATGAACAAAGGGGTTACTGTTCCCATCATACTTGCGGTATGTGGGTAGCTCAAATTGAGGAGGGAATCAGATATTGTGAAAGCTGGGAATGGAAACATCTGCCAAGGACTATAGGTCGACCCGCTTTTGAAGGAAGTCAAGTTGTTACTGCATGGCAGCCCACATATCAAGAAGTTCCTGCTCTCGAGATGGAGTAGGTGGAGTGAAAGGAGCGAGCTTAAGGTGAGGAGCCGAAGGATAGACGAAAGGAGGGGGAGGCCCATAAGAAGGATATTGGGCTGAAGGATGACCCAAAGTGGAATAAACATGGGCCGCCCCTTGCTGAAGGCGAGCAAAATTAGCCGGAGCCATAAGGGTTTGTGGTGCTGAGGGAACGGACCTGTAAGGATCAATCAGGGTAGATGAAGGAAGAGTGGTCTTCCCTTTATCAAGAGGTTGAGGGGCCGAACCAGAGGACTGGCCAACCTCCAGACTGGAGAAAGGAAGGATCTTGGGCTGAATTGGGGTAAGATCAATAGGAACAGGTGGAGCACCGGGCCCATCAACCCTAGATTGAGAGATGGAAGTAGCAGATAGACCCTGTGAAATCGTGGGAGATGGGGCACCTGACCCCTGCAAGGTCTGGTAAAGGACCTGAAGTTGGGCCGGATCCAACTGGACCATCATCTGAAGAATGTGACTTGTAGGATTATTGGTGGATGGAGTTGAAAGAGAGGGCTGACCGCCCTCCATGGGAGCAGAGGATTAGATAAACCCATGATAAAATCCATCCCTATGCTCTCCCACTTCCACTCAGGAAATTCTAAAGGATGAAATTTTTTAGTTGGCTTTTGATGTTCCACCTTGACTTGTTAGCAAGTGTGGCAGTGAGATACAAAGTCTGCCACTTCTCTCTTCATATTGGGCCACCAGAAGTTCCTTTTTAGGTCTTCATATATTTTGGTAGCACCCGAATGAATAGCATAAGGTGACCTGTGGGCTTCTTCCATAATTAGCTTCTTTGTTTTAGCATGATCTGGCACACAGATCTGACCTTAGAATAATAATCTTCCTTCGGTCGCAACAGAAAAATCTAGCCTTTGATCAATGTTAGTTATGATCTCAACTAGTATGGGATCATTTCCTGGCAACTTTACTAGGTCTTCTATCAATGTAGGTTGTGACCGGATGTTGGCGATAATACATTTTTATTCTCCATGTCAATATCTAGGTTTAGCTGTGCAAAGTCTTCTTTAATGTTGGTCATACCTCTCTTGAGGCTTGATAAGATTGCTAGTGATTTTCTACTTAGAGCATCTGCTACAGCATTTGCCTTCTCTGGGTGGTATTGAATAGAGAAGTCGAAGTCCTTAAGGTACTCCTGCCATTTTCTTTATCTCATGTTCAACTCCTTCTAGGAGAAAATATATTTCAAGCTTTTGTGATCTGAAAATATCGTAAATTTCTATCCATAGAGGTAATGTAGCCATATCTTTAAGGCAAAGATAACAACAGCTAGTTCTAGATCATGGACTGGGTTGTTCTCCTCATGACACTTCAATTGTCTTGAAGTGTAATAGATGACCCTACCATGGTGCATTAAGATGCAACCATGGCCAACGCCTAACGTGTCGGTATAGACTTCAAAACCACCACCTTTAACAGGCAGTGCTAAAATAGGTGCAGTAGTCAGATGTTTCTTGAGAGTCAAGAAACTCTCTTCACAATCCGCTGACCATATAAAAATATTTTCCTTTCTTGTAAGTCTGGTCAGAGGAACGTCGATCTTAGAGAATTTTTTTACAAATCGCCTGTAGTAGCCAGCCAAACTAAGAAAACTCCTGACTTCTGACACGGTTGTTGGCCTGCTCCAATTTTTAACAGCTTCCACCTTAGAAGGATCCACAATGATCCTTTCTTTTGAAATAATGTGGCCAAGGAATGAGACTTCCTTTAGCTAGAAGTCACATTTGTTGAGCTTAGCATAGAGTTGGTGTTCTCTTAATATTTGCAAGGCTATTTTCAGGTGTTCTTCATGCTCCTCCCGAGTCTTGGAATAGATGAGAATGTCGTCAATAAAGACGACCACAAATCAGTCTAGATACGGCCTGAAGACATTATTCATGAGTTACATAAAAGCTATAGAGACATTGGTTAACCCAAATGACATAACCATGAACTCATAATGCCCTTATCTGTTATGGAATGCAGTCTTATGGATGTCTTTATCTTTAATCCTCAACTGATGGTAACTAGACCTGAGGTCTATTTTAGAGAAATACTCTGCTACAGAGATCTGGCCCAACAGTTCATCAATACACAATAAAGGATATTTGTTCTTGATTGTGAGTTGGTTTAATTATCGGTAATCAATACAGAGCCTAACAGATCCATCCTTCTTCTTGATGAATAGAACCGGCGCACCCCAAGGGGATGTGCTAGGTCGAATAAAACCCTTCTACTATAATTCTTGAAGTTGCTTCTTCAACTCTTTAAATTCTGTGGTGATACCAATTGGTCCGGCAACCCGAGTTGCTACCGCCGGCTCAAGTTGTTTGCGCCGGAGATGCGCGAACTCCTCGGGGAGCGGATCGTGTGCCTGGACCTGGACACGGTGATCACGGGCGACCTGACGCCGATCCTGTCGCGCCCGGAACCGTTTGTCATCTGGGGCCAGTCGGACTACCCGCGATCGCAGTGGTACAACGGCTCGCTGTTCATGATGACGGCTGGCGCGTTGCCGCACGTCTGGACGTCGTTCAACCCACGCACGTCGCCGCGGCTTGCGTCGAAGGCGGGGAAGAAGGGGAGCGATCAGGGCTGGATCAGCTATGTGCTCGGTCCGGATCAGCCGACGGTGGGCCAGCGCGACGGCGTGCATTCGTATCGGGTGCATGTTGCGCCGTCCGGCGTGTTGCCCGACAACGCCCGCGTGGTCTTCTTCCACGGCAAGGAAAAGCCGTGGGGGTATCGGTGTCAGCAGGTCGCATGGATACGAGATCACTACCGCCCATGAGCGCGTCAGCGTACGGATTCCCCTGGTCCAGGTTTCTCGGCAGCCCCTCGGCGCTGCACTGGGCCAAGCGGGATCTCGCCTCGCTGGAGCGGGTCTTGGAACTGACGCCCGGTCGCTCGGCGTGTGTTCAGGCCGGCGGAAACCTCGGGGTCTTTCCGAAGTTTCTGGCGCGCACGTTCGAGGCGGTCTACACGTTCGAGCCGGCGTCGGATCTGATGGCGGCGATGGCCGCCAATGCGCCGGAGCCGCACATCATCCGGATTCAAGCCGCCCTCGGGTACGAGCGCAAGTTGGTGGGCATGTCCCGCGTGCGTCGAGACGGGAAGTCTGACAACCACGAGGGCATCACGCACGTGAGTGGAGTCGGGATCATCCCGACGCTGCGAGTCGATGATTTGCAGTTGCCGGTCTGTGACCTGATCTACTTGGACGTCGAGGGGTACGAGTATTTCGCGTTGCAAGGCGCGACAGACACCATCGCACGGTGCCGACCGACGATCGCAGTGGAGATCAACAAGCACTTGGGGGAAGTCGGGTGTTCGGCTCCGGAGTTGCGCGCGTGGATTCTGTCTCGCGGGTATCGGTTTGTGGAAGTGCTGCGATCGGACGAGGTCTACGTGCCTCAGGAGCGTGTGCTGTGAAGCTCATCCCGCCCTCGAGCGAGTATCAGCGCGTGTTCGATGCAGAGCGCCTCGTGTCGTATCCCATCGTGGACGAGATCGAGGCCCGCTACGGTCATGCGGTGGATCGGGAGCAGCTGGAGACGGCAGCGCGCGTGCTGGCCTGCCCGGTCAAGGCTCACGCTCCTAACTGGCAGCATGGCCGCGTGCTCTACGCCGTGGCGCGTCAGTATCTGGCGCATCAGGATGGGCCGGTCACGATCCTGGACATCGGCACGGCCAAGGGATTCTCCGCCCTGTGTCTGGAGTGGGCGCGGTTGGACGCCCGCGTGCCTGGGGCGGTGGTGTCCGTCGATGTCATCGACCCGCAGTCGCACGCGCGGCGCAACACGGTGGCGGAGTGTGCGGGCCTAAAGACGCTCTACGAGACGCTGGAGCCGTGGCCGGAGGCGGCGCAGATCGTGTTCTGGCACCGCACGGGTCTGGACTGGCTGCGTCAGACCGTCGGCCGCGTGCATGTGGCGTACGTGGACGGCAAGCACACCTACGACGTGGCGAAGCAGGAAGGCGAGCTGTTGGCGGCGCGTCAGATCCCCGGCGACGTGGCCATCTTCGACGACGTGCAGATTGAGGGCGTGTGGCAGGCGGTGTGCGAGCTGCAGGACCGGTACGCCTTCGAGATCGTGCGCGTGCAGCCGCATCGGGCGTATGCGATTGGGAGGCGGCGGTGATTACGGTCGCCTGCGTGTGGGTCAAGGCCAACGTGCCCTACGGCGTGGAGTACGTCGAACGGCTGGCCGGGATGGTGCGGAAACATCTGCCCCTGCCGCACGAGATCGTCTGCCTGACCGATCGGCCGTGGCGCGTTCCGGCCGGTGTGCGGGCGATTCCCGTCCCGTCGGTGGGACCGTGGCCGGGATGGTGGGCCAAGGTGGGACTGTTCCGCCCGCACCGTCTCACTGGGCGTGTGGTGTATCTGGACTTGGACGTGGTGGTGGTGGATTCGCTCCTGCCCATCGTCTCGTTTCCCGCGCCGTTCGCGCTGGTGCCGGATGCCGGGACGTTCGCACCACGGCGTGGGCTGCAGGTGGTGAAGCGATTCAACTCCTCGGTCATGGCGTTTGACGCGGAGGCTCTGTGGCCGCTGTCGGCGCGGTTCACGGAGGATGTGCCGCGACGTCTGTGGGGGGATCAGGACTGGATCGGGGAACAGTGTCCCGATGCCGCGGTGATGCCGCTGGACTGGTTTCCGCGCTTGTCGGCTATTGGCTCGTCGGGTCATGTGCCATCCGGCGCGAAGGTCATTCTGAGCAAGAAGCCCAAGAACCATGTGGCGGCGGCGCAGTGGCCCTGGTTCGACGCACTCTGGAGGGCGGCGTAATGGCCCTGTGGTGCCGTGACGTGCTGGCGGCTGAGATCCAGCGCGTCGAGACGCCGAAAAGCGTGACGCTCATCCTGCCGTACTACCAGAACGCGCGGTTCTTCGCGCGTCAGGTGGCGGAGTGGCGCGCGTATCCCGCGGACCTGCAGGAGCATCTGCGCGTGATCGTCGTAGACGACGGGTCGCCGGAGCCGGCGGTCAAGCCGTCGGATGTGCCGTTCGATTTGCGGCTGTTTCGCATCGAGGTCGATGTCCGGTGGAACTGGTTGGCGGCGCGGAACATCGGCGCACACCATGCGGCCGACGGGTGGCTCCTCCTGACGGACATGGATCACGTGGTGCCAGTCGAGACGTTGCAGGCACTGGTCTACGGGCAGCACGACCCGTCGCGTGTCTACGCGTTCCAGCGTCGAGAGCATACAGGGACGTCGATCGCCCCGCATTCGGCCAGCTTCTTCATGACGCGGGCGATGTTCTGGCGGGTTGGAGGCTACGACGAGGCCCTGAGCGGCTACTACGGCACGGATGGCGACTGGCGCCGGCGCATGGCCTCCGTCGCGCCGATGGCGATCCTGTCGGACCGTCTCGTGCGTCACGAGTATCAGGGCGATTCGTCGACAACCGGCTACGAGCGGAAGCAGCCGGAGGACGCGGCGGTGAAGGGCATTGTGGCGTCGCGGCGTCCTAGCTGGCGCCCGCGCACGTTGTCGTTCCCGTACGAGGAAGTGCAGGTGGCGTCGTGATCAGCATCGTCACCTGGCTGTGGGAAGCGCCTGTTGGCTATCGGTCGAAGTTCACGACGGAGCATGTCAACGTGCTCTTCCGCATGGTGGACCGCCACTACAGGGCGCCCCATCGCAACATCGTGGTGACCGACATCACGCATGGACTCGATCGTTCCATTGAAGTCGTGCGGGGATGGAACGACTACGCAGGGGTGGCGAACCCGAACGGCATGCACAACCCGAGCTGCTATAGGCGGCTCCGGGCGTTCGCGCCGGACGCGGGAGCGGTGCTCGGTGAACGCGTGGTGTCGATGGACCTCGACACCGTGATCGTGGCGGACATCACGCCCATCGTTGAGCGACGTGAAGATTTCATCATCTGGGGCGAGTCGGACTTCCCGCGGAAGCAGTGGTACAACGGCTCGCTCTGGAACCTGAAGACCGGTACACGGACGAAAGTCTGGGAGCAGTTCAACCCCAGGTTCTCGCCACGGCACGCGGCGATGGCCGGCCATCGAGGTAGCGACCAGGGATGGCTCAGTTGCGTGCTTGGGCCCGGCGAGAAAACGTACAGCAAGGCCGACGGCGTCTACTCCTTCCGTAAGGACATTGCGCCCAGCGACGGTGCTCTGCCGGCTGACGCGCGACTCGTCGCCTTTCACGGCCATACGGATCCCTGGAGCTATCGCGCGCAGCACTACGACTGGGTGAGGGCGGCATGGCGGTAGTCGTGCCGTCGGTGGGCCAGCGAGACAAGGCCGTGCAGATCTTTGCGGGCACTGATGGTGTCGACTCGACGGGCGCGCCGAACGTGACCTGGACAGCCAGCGGCGACAAGGTCTGGATGTCGAAGTCGGCCGCGACCGGTTTTGACCGATCGGCGGAGCGCTACACGGACGAGCAGTGGTCAGCCCGCGTGGAGTCTGTCTGGCATATGCCGTACCTGTCGTCCATGGACCCTGACTTGGTCGATGTGCCCAAGCTGCGCCGCCTGCAGTACGGCGTGCTGACCCACATTTTAATGTTCTTACTTCTAATATGCTTCAGCATGATGCTAATCGAGCTGCTCTGGAGAATTCCCGGAACCAAATGAATGAAATATCTAATAAAATTGAAGCAAAGGATGCTGACACCATGAGGCTTCAAAATGACTTGCAGAAAGGCAAACTTGATGCATCAGAAGCTCGTAAGGCAGAACAAGTGTGAACTACAACTTCTTGTTCATATTCTGTTCATGCCTTTATGCATTATGTTGTTGTATCACATGCATTACTAAGCAATATGTTTTTATGGTCAGGAGTGGGTTAAACAACAAGAACTGCTAATTCCTCTTGAACAAGCAGCCAGGCAAAAAGTTACGGAGCTTCGATCAGTTCTGGAATCAGAGAAAAGTCAGAGTTCTGTTTTAAAAGCAATTTTGCAAGCTAAGGAGTCAAAACAAATTGATGGGATATATGGTCGTCTGGGTGACCTTGGTGCAATTGATGGTAATATATATTCTCCTCTTGAAGTAGTAATTTGAACTTGGCCTTGAAGTAAATCTTATCTTTGATATTGCCTTCCAAATCAATTAAGATGCATCTCATTGTATCTCTCAGTTTCATTGGCAGGTCTCTGGCAGTAGTCATATGTGAGTTTGTGTGTGAATTCTTTTTGGTTATATTCTCAACACCTAAACAATGCGATTTTCATATTTTTCATAAGCCTGTAAATATCTTTTTAGAATTTGCATTTAGTCCTGTTGCCAAAGGTGAAGTGTAATAACATGAAACACTGAGCAAACAAATTATTGGTGTAGAACACACATCCCTCTAAGAAGCGCAAAGGATGTATGAAATGAATACATGAAACCTTGACATAACCATTAATATTTATTTTGAAAAGGCTAACTTCTTGTGAAAGAATGATCAAGTTTCTTTAACTAAAACCTTGACTGCTTTGTCTAGGATTACACACTTGAGTCTATCTTACAGAATACTATTTGATGGTCAGTAGTTCTGGATTGAGTGATGATGAGATGGAAAACATCTGAAAACTTATTTCTTTAGTACTTCCCAATTGATAAAGGCACATCGGCAAGTGAGAGGATTAAAAAGGTTATGTTGATGTATATAGTCGAGGTATGTTGGAAGAGCATGGCATGGTGTGAGGCCTGCAAGGGAGCAACTTGCAGCCACTTGGAGTTTGGAGATGGGGAAAGGTTAGGGGTGGTTGCCTCAAGAGACATAAGGTGTTGGAGGGCACTCCTTCCCCTTCACCATCAATGTCTTAGTTTGGCCATGTTTAGTTTTGGTCTTGTTAAAGCTGTGCATAATTGCATGCCAAGAACATACTGCTGTCTAATAAAATCTTATGCTTCTACAAGACCTGGTTCAGGGTTTCTTTGCATGATGTGATTCATTATGTAGAATGGCTCTTGAACCCATTATTTTCCATGAATTAATTGAGGAAAATAAAATTAAGACGGCTGCAAAATAGCACAAAGCCAAGACTGTCATGGCATTGGGACAATATAAGCCTCGGGAAACCCTCACCGTGTATACATCATGAAAGGGACAAACCTTCGCAGCAAGCAAGCCAAGGAGCTTCTCAGCCACATTTACGGAGTATTCAAGAGAAGTTCTTCAAAGAATGATCCTCTTTCGACAACAAGTGATGTTGGTTGAAGTGAAAACATGGAACAAACAAGGCACGGGAATGCGATACCGCCCTATGTAGTCTGAGGCGCGCCTCAGAGGTGAGGCGCCCCCAAGTCGCCTCGCCTCGCCCTCAATCGAAAGCCCAGAGCCTTATTGGCCATCTCCATGATCCAAGAATGGAAGATGCTGGAACAATTTTTGAAGCTGGATATAAGTACGAACCAGGAGAAAAGGTGTATTACTCTATCACACATGAGGATACAACCGGATCTACTCTCTGAGATAAAGGAACTTCAAGACAGTGACTCAGTGTTAGTAGAGATCAAGGATAAGCTAGAAGAACGACCAGACTTCAAGGTAGCATCATACGAAAGATTATTATTCACGGAAAGGACTTGTGTACTGGATTGCCCGAAATTAAAGAAGAAAATTCTAGAAGAAGCTCACCGATCAAGGTACACGATCCATCCCGGATCTACCAAGAGTATCAAGACTTGAAATGGACCTTTTGGTGGCCCAACATGAAAAGGGAGGTAGCAGACTTTATATCTCACTGTCTCACCAGCCAACAGGTCAAGGCTGAACATCAAAAGCCAGCCAGTAAGCTACATCCTCTAGATATTCCCAAATGGAAGTGGGAGGAGATTGGTATGGATTTTATCATGCGTCTATCTAAATCTAAAAGTGGGCATGATAGAATATGGGTCATCATAGATCGATTGACCAAGTCAGCTCACTTCTTGCCAATCAAGAGCTGATGGTCAGTTGATTTTCTTGCTGCCTCATACATCAAAGAAGTTGTCCGACTACATGAAATTTCTATTTCAATCATGTCTTACTGAGACCCGCGCTTCACTTCTCATTTCTGGAAGGGTCTAGAACATTCGTTGGGGACGAGACTCAATTTTAGTATAGCTTTTCATCCTCAAACGGATGGTCAGACTGAAAGACCAAACCAAGTTGTAGAAGACGTACTACGAGCTTGTATCATTGCTTTCGGTAGAAGCTGGCATGATCACTTACCTTTGGACGAATTCGCATACAACAATAGTTACTAGGCCAGTATACAGATGGCACCTTTTGAGGTATTGTACTAAAGGAGTTTCCGATCACCCTTGTGCTGGGACGAAGTTGGCAAAAAGTAACTATTAGGCCCGGAGATGGTAAGGGATACCACCGACAAGATTCAGTTGATCAGAGAGAGACTCCAAATGGCTCAGTCTAGACAAAAGACTTACGCTAATACAATAAGGAGAGATCTCGAATTCCAAGTTGGAGATCACGTCTTTCTTAAGGTTTCTCCAAGACGAGGCATTAGAAGATTTGGTGTTAAGGGTAAGCTTACACTATCACGTCCCGACGCAGATTATCAAAGTGCGATGAGTCATAAACATTCATGTCGATTAGAGCATGTACGATTGGGGGTCCAATCACAAGGTAGATGATAAGAAAATGATACTTTTATTTTATTGAAATAAAGTTTTACAACAACATTAAGCCTTAAGAGGCATAATGCAACATTCAAGTACATAACTCTAGCAAGAGCAACACTTATAAACCTAGGTAATTAAGATGAACCGAATCCCTCGTTTCACTCTTGCCCATCCCCATGTGTTGGAGGTTCATCGTCGGAACTAACTGTAATGTTAACCGAAAACGTAGGGTGAGTGAAACGCTCAGTAGGAGTTATATCTCTATACCAGGCAACTTAAAGTAATTAACAGTTTGGATAAAGGTATGTGCTTATGCCGAGAAACAAAAATAAAATATGGAACAAGCATAGGTGAGAGAGTAAAATAATGTAGTAATTGGAATCACAGGTAGACAAGATATCAAGAGTAAAGTTCAAGTAGAGAATGATCATGTAGCAAGTATTATCACTGTGCCGTGTTCGTCTCGCCCTTCCCTCCCTCCCTCCCTGGCTCTTCTCCATCGCCGCCGCCCTCCCCCTACAGCCTTCACGTAAGCTCGAACTCTCCGGAGGGCTCCTCTAATCCTCGAATTCTTGTCGTAGCTGTTCTTGTTGTTTTGCTCGTCGGTTGTATGCTCAGGGATGGGCGGCCCGATGGTTCTGTGATCTAGGGTCTCACATTCGACTCGTTTTTGTTGTGTTTTTCTTTTTCTTTTTTGTTCCGTGGAGGTCCTGTTGTTTGCTTTTTATCCTTGTTCTAGGTGGCTCAGAGGTCGTGCGTGTGTCTTTGATCGTCCTGAAAGCTCTCGTGTTCCGACTGATTGCTGTTTTCGTCCGTTTTAGGGGTTCATTGGATTTGGACGGAGGGATTTCGCTGTTGATTCCTGCGCTCTGGCCGTGGACGGTTTTCCTTTTTTTCTCTCATCTTTCTTTTTGTAATTTTTGTTGCTGCTGCTCTTGTGTTGCTCCATTGTTGACGGGGCTTTGTGTTCGAAGTGTTCCTGGGGATTCTTGGTAGTTGGTGCTATATTTCTGTAGCTTGTCTCCAAACATTTAAAAGGTGCTTGCAGAATGGGGATGGAGAGCGGGGGTGGTTATTTTCTTCCATCTTTGACCGCTCGAGGTAGACGGTTTAGTGGAGAGCTTCTAAAAAACGGATGGGCCCCAAATCCCTTCCCCTTCCCTTACCAAAGATACACAGCGATTGAAGGAAACTAGAAAGCACAAATATTTGTATCCATCATCGTATGGTGCTCCTTTGTTCCCGACCCCTTGCCTGTTTATTTGTTTTTGCAGACATTACCCCATTTGTTAGTGTGAATGAGCACCGCAAGTAGGCAATTTCGACCTTTTTAAGTAATAAGTGACTATGCCGTTCATGTCTAAATATGCCGGAATAGGACCTACTCAGAGACAAAAAACTCGTGCTATTGAAGCAGCGCAGACTTGGGCCTGCGGCTTCACGGGGTAGACGTTAGTATAATCACACAGATGTAAAATCCTTCCCTTCCCAAGCATTAAGTCGCCTTTGTTCTTCCTTATCTTTCTTGGATCCCCTTGATGTTCTTTTCCTGTGACCTTTCTGCTGCTGCTGTTTCTTATTGTTACTTGTGTGTTGGCTGCTCTGCTGTCATATTATTTAGTACGTTTTTCTGTCCTTACATAGACACTTTTTCTTAATGTCAGATGCTTACTCGTAAACTTTGTCTATACTAACACATGCCCTCTTGCGTTCTTCTTTCTTGTTGGTATAATGTACTTCTGCTGTTCATGGTCTTAATCTTCTATGTTTCGAGTCTTATCATGTGGATTTGCTACTCTACATATCCAATATATTGTTTCTCTTTATCTTACTGCGTACCATGGATCTTCTGATTTCTTAAGCTTTTATAATTGTGATTTGGATATGCACTCTAGAGCATTCATGGGCTTCGTATTCATTATACTAACTTTTGCAGCATTTTAACTGCAGGAATCTGCTTCTACTTCAAATGTCTGTTGTTAACAGCAAGGAATTCCTATGGTTTCTCCAATGTGATTTTTGTTCTATATATCGTTGGCGGATGTGGTGCTCTTGCTGCATGTTGTTCCGGCACTGGACTTGACAGTTCTGTTGAAGTTTGCATTGTGGATGAATTTGCCACAGAATCTGATAGGCCAAATTCATCTTCAGTTCTCAGATGCGTCTAGTGTGAGGATTTTACAAGTGCAACAATTTTGGAACCGATGTATTTTCGGGCTCTGAGATGTTGCAAGTGCATTGTGCATTTTTCGAGGATCGTTGGAATGACTTTTCTCTAATTTTATATTTTCTAGAGTTTTAAAAGCCTAAATTATTTTTTATAAATTAAACCCCCACACCCCTCATTATCACACTCTCTCCCTCTCTCCTCTCATTTCTCTCTTTCACTCCCTCTCTTATCTGGGTGGTCAATGGAGGCAGAGGCAGGTGAGGCGGAGGTGACACGAGGGTGGTGAGCGGTGAGGATGGAGCAAGGAACGAAGCAGTGGCACGGCGTGGCTCGTTTGCGGGTTCATGATGCCAGCGTGGGTTCGAGGTTCATTTTCGTGAGGAATCGGTGTCCTCGGCATGGGAAATCTTCGGTGGAGGTAGGGGGACTGATCCCTGAACCTTGTACTTCATTTCCCTATATTTTGTAGGCCGAGGCGATGCTGAGAGTGGGTTATTCTTCATGTCAGGGTGATTTTTCCATGTTTAGGGTGAGTAACGATTTTCATTGGATTGAGCAACATTTTGTAGTTTATTTCCATGCATTTTATGGTTTGGGACTCGAGGTATGGTCCCCAATGTTTTTGCCCTTGATCGGGTTCGAGTGGGCGTAGAATCGGACCCCTAGGTCTGGTCTAAAGGGTTGTCTACCATTTTTGGTCGACCGACCGGTGAGGTCCGGTTGACCGTTCGACTATTCGCCACGGACGGGCCAGGCCTATGGACGTGGTCGGGCGACCAACCGTGTCTCTCTGGTCACGGTCGGTGGACTGACCGTGTCTACGAGAATGCTGTCGGACCCCCAACCTCGTTCACATCGATCAACCAGGCCCTCTTGGCTGGTCGACCGACCCACTTCGGTCGACCGACCCCAGTGGGTAGGTAGACCAAAATGCAATTTTCCTGCCCGTTTTGGCCCCTGGTCGATCCGTTGAGACCCTTTGGTCAACTATGGATCCCGTGGATGTCCCGAACACCCCATTGGGACTGAGACCGTATTCTTGGGTGTTCAGAGATATCGTGTTAACTCGATTAGCATGCCCACATGGTTTTGAGGGTCCGGGTGAACCCGTGTGTTTCGGACTTTCTTGTTATGCTAGATCGAGTCACCATGTGCTGGTGTAAGTGTTGAGGGTTATCCCCGCACGATGTTAGCTTCTTCGAAAAGTGGTTTCTGAAGCTCACAAACACTCGTCGTCAAAAATACTGTGTACACAATTTCAAAGTAAATACCACACTCACACACTAAAAAGATTTTAAATCAAAGTAGAGCGATGAGCACAGGTCGATCCCTCAAGGAGGAAGAATCTTTTATTAGGTTAAAAAACTCTTGTATTTTTTAGAGTAAAGTGTTGGGTGAGTTTTTGAAAAGAAAAATTAAAAGTGCATGAAATTAAATCTATCTAAAGAATATTAGAGGGTTGAAGAAGAGATAATTGGAAGAAGATGGAGAAGAAGAGAGAGACAATTGCAAAAAATGACACTTGTATTGCTAGGAATTGAAATTACAATGTCTATGAAAATGGAAATTACAACTAATGAAAAATTAAGAACAAGAAAGGAAGAACTAAAGCCAAGAGATCATGATGAACGACGACGTCTCCTCCGTGCCAAGCCTTCGAGTGGATCACCCCGCTTTGAAGGAGAACGTCATGAGAAGAAGTGGATGAAGAATGTCGTCGTCCACACCACGAGTCTTGGAACGTCACCCGCCTTGATGTGCATGCCACCGTGAATAGAGAGCAGCTGGGGTACAAAGTCTTGCGCTGAAAAAAGTGATTTATTCTTTAGCAAGAAGGTAATGCTAATGCAAAGTAAGGGTTTCTTCACCCGTATAGATGTAAGATCCATCGGGGCATTGTTGAGTAGCATTCAGCTGAGGCATAAAGCCTGTCATCGCAGTGACGTATTCGCGGGCATGGGGTTAATGCCCGTGCAAGGAAAAGGTTTTCTTCTTCGCATGGACGTAAGGTCTGTTAGGGCATTGTTGAGTGGTATTCATCTAAGGCATAAAGCCCATCACCGCAGGGATGTATTCACGGGCATGGGGTTAATGCCCGTGCAAGGAAAAGGTTTTCTTCATCTGCACGGACGTAAGGTCCGTCAGGGCATTGTTGAGTGGTATTCGGCTAAGGCATAAAGCCCATCACCGCATGGATATATTCACAGGCATGGGGTTGATGCCCGTGCAAGGAAAATGGTTTTCTTCACCTGCACGGACGTAAGGTCCGTCGGGGGCATTGTTGAGTAGTATTCGGTTAAGGCGTAAAGCCTGTCACCGTAGGGATGTATTCACAGGCATGGGGCTAATGCCTGTGCAAGGAAAATGTTTTCTTCATCCGCACGGACGTAAGGTCCGTCGGGGCATTGTGACCCGGTGGGACTATGTTTGGGCTATGAAGCCCTCTTGAGCTTTGTTAATCTTCAGGCGCCGGTGCAACCACCCGATATAACTTCATGTACTTCCCATTGAGAGGGGAAAACTAAACTGTGCCCTTGTGATCCACCAGGACGTAAGCGCCTCCTTCGTAGACCCGATATACAACATATGGACCTACCCAATTTTTAATCAACTTCCCTTTGGGGTTAGCTGCCATTACTTCTCTTCTCTTGACCATAACAAGGTCGCCTTTCTTGAATTCTCGCTCCTTGACCAGCTTATCAAAAGCACGAGCCATGCGAGCCTGATATATTTGGATGTTCTGTTGTGCCCAGAGTTGCCTTCCATCCAGTTCAGCAAGCTCCTCCAGTCTTCTTTCTATATTAGTTTATTCACTGCTAGCGAGACCATGTTGAATGGTGACCCGCAGTGATGGCACCTCCAGTTCAATTGGCACCACCGCCTCTAACCCATATACGAGAAAAAACGGTGAGCAGCCAGTTCGGTTTATAAACTATGCGATAAGCCCACAACGCTTCGTACATCTTTTCTTCCCAATCCTTCTTATTAGAATTGACAATCTTCGCCAGCAAAGTGCAAAGCGTTTTGTTGAAGGCTTCTGTGAGCCCATTGGCTTGGGGATTGTAGGGGGATGATGTCCTCCAATCAATTTTGTATTTATCAGCCAGTCGATATACCTTCTAATTTCTGAAATGGCTGCCATTGTCGCAGATAATTCAGTTGGGGGCCCCAAACCGAAATATTATGTTTTGTCAGAAGAACCTGGCGACCAGCTCCCCCGTCACTTCTCTTAGCGCTATCGCCTCTGCCCATCTAGAGAAGTAGTCCGTGGCCGCCAAGATATATTTACACCCTGATGAAGATGCTGGCAGAGGACCCACCACGTCTGTGCCCCATTGGGCAAACAGCCAACTCGGGATGGTGGGGTGTAGCGGCGCTGGTGGCCATCTGGACACAGTGGCATGTTCTTGACATTTCTGACAAGCTTTGGCGAACTTGCAGCAATCATTGAACATAGTGGGCCAATTGTAGCCCAATTTCTTTATTTCAATTTTCATCTTCGGACCGACCTGATGTGCCCCGACTGACCCGACAAAAGTCTGTGCACTTTTAGTTCTGCACAAGTAAGCCCATGCATATTTCCATACCCTGTGCATGTTTTGGTCTCCTACTTACATAAGTCTGTGCATATACAGTGATACCCCGTGCATGTTTTGGGTCTTCCAACCCCGTGCATGCACAGTGGTACTCCGTGCATCCTGTCCGGTTGAAGTCCAAGTATTAAATAATCCATGCATGTTTGCACGTCCATAAACCTGTTGCACAGTGTGAAGTCCGTGTACTTCAAACTCCGTGCACGTTTCTGTGCTAGCTGGGAACAAACTCATTGCACTTTAAGTGGTCAATGGCTTATAAGCATGAAGTTTTTTTGCTTGAAAAGAATTTGAAAATGAAATTTGGGTTTTGAGGTTGTTGCTGACTCAAAAGGGGTTCTGAGTAACAAGGGTTTGGATTGGTTTTATAATTATTGTCCAGAAAGGGGTTTGAGCAATAAGGGTTTGGGTTTTGTGGTGATTGCTGACCTGAAAGGGATTTGGGCAACAAAGATTTGGGTTTGTTTGATAGTTGCTGACTCAAAAGGGGTATGGGTAACAAGGCTATAGGTTTTTTTGGTGGTTGTTGACCCGAAAGGGATATGGGAAATAAGGGTTTGGTTTTTGTTTTGCAGTTCCTGACCCAAAAGGGGTTTAAGGCTTTGAGCAACAAGGAGTTTGGTTTCTGAGAGATTTGAACCGAATTTGATTTTGGTGGCTACCGATCTAGAAGGGGCTTAGGACCGTGAATCTAGTTGGTTTTCTTTCTCTTCCTCCCTTTTTGAGTGAGTGGTCGCCTTCCCCCTTTTAAGCCACGGTGGAACAGGGTTTGTGATTGGGAAACGACTGCGATAGTAGTTGATGTTGACTTTTTTTTTTCACATTACTAACTCTAGTGTTTTTTCGGGTTTTCACCAAAGCTAGCCCCCTCTAGCTTTTATGGTGCATCCTTGCGGATTTTCAGACCGAAGGGTTACCTATTTTTGCTTGAGACACCTTTTCAGATTTTCACCTCAACTAGGTTTTAAACCATTTTACCCTTAGACATCACCTGGATGGGAATAGCTAACTCTGCCGGACACCTCTCTGTCAAGCCCCACTTTTTTCTTTTGGTAAGACCAACGAGCTTCAATGACAATGAACTTGTCAAACCGGGTAGAGTGTGGCAACCCGAGTTGTTGTTGCTTTTGCTTAACCACGAAGGTGACATGGGATTGTAGATATGTAAGGGAGTTGGAGGCCATGGAACCGAAGGAGTATGTTTATAAATGGTTTCAGAACATGGGAGGTATGCATGGTTGGCAATTTTGGCCGAAACCGAAATGTTTCGGCCGAAATGTTTCGATTTCGGACCGAAACGAAACGACACTCTTTGAATGGTTTTGGCCGAAACCGAATGTAGCCCTTTAAGAAAAATATAATAGTTTAATTGGTTTCGGACCGAAACAGAAATCGAAACGGTTTAAGTTTCGGACCCGGCCGAAACCGATACCGAAACCGGTACTGCCATCTATGGAGGTATGGTGGTTTGTGGCCTTCATAGGCATAGGACCAATGATATGGCTATGTGTGGGTTTCTTTCTTTTTCTTCTTTCCTTTTTTTTTAAATCCTGGTGGGTATGGAATCAAGGTTATGGATTTGGGTAGCTACCAACTATGAAGGTGTATGGCCAGTAGAGGTGCGGGTTTTTGAGGTATGGAGGTGGCTAGGAGTGGCCTTTGGTATAAGGTACTGTTGACCCCTAAAAAGACAACTGGGTCATAATGCCCCCGACTGACCTTACATCTGCATGGGTGAAGAAAACTATTCTTTGCACCGGCATCAACCCCATGCCTGTGAATACATCCATGCGGTGATGGGCTTTATGCTTTTGCAGAACAAGATTCAATAATGCCCCCGATGGACCTTACGTCCGCACCAGTGAAGAAAATTATTCTTTGCACCGGCATCAACCCCTTGCCCGTGAACACATCCTCGGTGCAAGGCTTCGTGCCCCAGCAAAAATTCACACAATATTGCCATTACGGGCCTTATGTCTGAATCGGTGCAGAAATTCTCCCGTTGCATTGGCATTATTCCCTTGCCAACGAATAAATCCCTTTTTCGGCGCAAGGCTTCGTGCCCTAGCCGAAATTCACACAATATCGCCACTACGGGCCTTACGTCCAAATCGGTGCAGAAATTCTCCCGTTGCGTTGGCATTATTCTCTTGCCAACGAACAAACCCCTTTTTCGGCGCAAGGCTTCGTGCCCCAGCCGAAATTCACACAATATCGCCATTACGGGTCTTACATCTGAATCGGTACAGAAATTCTCCCGTCGCATTGGCATTATTCCGTTGCCAACGAACAAACCTCTTTTTCAGTGCAAGGCTTCGTGCCCTAGCCAACTTTCACACACTATCGCCATTGCGGACCCAATGTCTGAATCAGTGCAGAAATTCTCCCTTTATGTTGGCATTATTCCCTTGCCAACGAATAAACCCCCTTTTTTGGCGCAAGGCTTCATACCCCAGTCGGCATTCACACGATATCGCCATTGTGGAACTTATGTTCGAATCGGCAGAAATTCTTCCTTTGCGTTGACATTATTTTCTTGCCAACGAATAAGCCCTTTCTATCAGCGCAAGGCCCCATGCCCTAGCCAATAGTCACATGCTACCATCCAGGGTCGAACATCGCATATCGATCCATCATCACTCTCTTACCCCTTTTGTTAAAAAAAAAAGAAATGAGGCTTAAAATAAAGGTGCCCGGCCGGACTTGTCCCTACACTAGGGCAATGGCAAAAATGACAATAACTCAGCTATGGCGAAAACCCGAAAGGGCGCTGCAGGTAAAATCGGGTACCCGGCCACGTGAAAACTCGAAGGGGTGCGTGGGCAAAAGTAAGAGGGGGCCAGTGCCGGTGAAAACCCGAAAGGGCGCTTGTATCGGTAATGCGGTTTAAAAAAAGATGATGATGATACATCTTCCATCTAGAAGACCCTTTACAGGGTCAAATTTTTAAACATTTTCATAATGGAATATTCCCACATGTCGCATCAGAGAATAAACTGCCAATAGACAAAGCCTGACTGGAATAGGCCTTCTGCCTATTCTGGGGATGAATATAACCTTTCTTTTGCTTTAGCATTTTACCCAATGTCGATGAATACATCATCCCCGATCTTCATCATCATCGGCGAGATCAGTGAATGAAACGTTAACTTAGACCTTTCATCCTTGTTAATGAACACAACCTTTCTTTGCCTTGGCATTTTACCCAATGCTGATTGTTGACACCCGTTTTAGCCCACAAGTTGCGTCACTTCTCTTATTCATCATGTCCCGAATTACCCATTATTTTGGAGCCTTCCTTGGATAGATTTCGAGCCCATTTTTATTGTTCCCTAGTCTTTGAGCCTTAGAGATCATGATTTTGTAGAGCCCCTGGAGCTTATCTTATCAACTTCTGGCTTCTAAGTCAACTTTCGGCCCATTTAGGCATGCTTCCTTCAAGTAGCTAAGTTTAATGTCTTCAGCCAGACGCAATGTGGCTTACTAACCAACAGGTGGCATTTAGAATGAGCCACTAAGAGATCTTATCCTCTGATACATTCCAGCCCTTGTACCATTGGAGGAAGAGATTATGCCTCAATGCATGTAGGCTAAAAGCATGCCAAGGTGGGTCAGACGGACCCCCTCGGGCAGAGAATGGTGGAGGAATTATCATATCTTCAATAAGAAAATATTCCTCAGTATATTGATGGTCTTTATAAGTATTCAGCACATCAATGCAGACCTGAATTGCCCCCAGCTTTTCTTCTTCATCCTCACTTGTAGGATTTACTTGCGTATTGTTCTGTTGAGCAAAGATGAAGGTGTTATGGATATTTTGGGATTCCACTACATGGCCAGTGTCGAGGAGACATGGAGGATCAGGAATGAAATAAGTGCGCTCCTCAACACAAGGATTCTCATAAGGCTCAGATGTTTCTGACCAGTGGACTATTTGTAGAATGTTCGGGATGATTTGGGATTCACCATGGTCAGGGATGGGTAAAAGATCTACATCCTTCCCTAAATCAAGAGATGCCCAATCCGAGTGAATTTCAAATGGAGTACCCAGTTCATCAATTACCCAAGAAGAATGGTTTATAGCTACACTCAATTCACTCTCCAAGCTCACATTTTCTCCGTCCTTTACATGGAACAAAGATGTATCAATTTCAGGAAGGAAAATTATAGGGATTTGATCAACAAATATATCCACTGCCTTTTGCTCTCCCTCCAACTTAGGATCATCATACTCTTCATAGCCATTTTCAAAGCTGAAATTGGGCGTGGTCTCTATGGGTGGCTCTTCTCTAGCTTTCTTAACATCTTCCTAAGGCGCCTCCTCCATGAATTCCTTCATATCCGGGTTGGCAATGCTTTGAATTTGAGGAATCATGGGTTGATTATACATGCTATCATATCTATCAGACTCAGGAAATTGATATTCAAAATTTTGAGTAGAGTAGCTAGATAGTTGATCCCTTTCCATGCCCTTGAAATTTTCAGAGAGTTGGTCCAACCGTGCCTAGATGGATTGATTTTGAGCCATGATGAGCTGATAAAACTGTTGAAAATTCTCCTCCTTGTTGAAATTCGAGCTTGGAGGACATTGATACGTGGGGTGAGAGTCAGACTGTGATGGATAGGAATTTGAAAGATGATCAGTCTGACAGTAAGGTGGTAGAGAGTATATGGATTGTCCTCCCTATTGGGCTTGATCATAGGAATCATTTTGGTATTGAGCCCAATTTAGAAAGATTTGATTTGGAGGACCTTGGGGTGAGCCTTGGTAAGATTCCTAAGAGGAATTTGGTCGGCCTTCCCATCTAGAAGTGAATGTGGATGGAAATGAGTTATAAGGAGTGGGAAAGTCTTGAGACATTTGGGCTTGCTCTTGGGTACTAAATGAAATATAGGCCCCATTATCAAAGAATTAAGTGGTTTGGGCCTGATCTTGGGTAAAGAATGGAGACTAGGCCGCCATAGGTGGAGGGCTCTCATTATAGGCCAACCATGAATATGGATTTTCACAATAGGTCGGGCCATGAGTGGTGAGAGATAGAACTTGGTTTGAGCAATCACCATTATAATGGTTCAGAGTGGTCCACATGTGAGTGTTCTCTTGGGGCCTAGGTGGCAGTGTTATGGAATTTAGCTTCACGATCAAGAGTTGCTCAAGTTTATGGGCCGCTTGGTCCAACATGTTGCACTTGTGTGTGGGAGAATATGAAGTGAACCCACCGCGCCCGCATGACGCGGGCATTTATACAAAGGGAGTCCACATGGTCTAGGTCCACTACCAGACCCCTGAAGAGGCATCACAGGCCAAGCAAAACAAGCCTCGAACCAAGAAGCAGATGTCTGGGCGGTAAATATCAAAAGGGGAAGCAGTTGGCACCACGCCCCTAACCACAGGGGTCACCAGTTCAATTAATGAAAGATGTTATGAAGTAAATGTGATTTCCCTTTTCACCGCCATGGGTGAGGGCCCTGTAGAAGGTGTCTATGATGATTATCAAGAAGTCCGTGAGGAAACCTTGCAGCTCTTCATGTCAAGAGATACCCCAAAGGCCCATACAATAATGCATGAAGGGCCTAAGACCGATGTCCCCTGTAAATGTTGGGAATCTATTGAAGCGGAGGTCGTCACGACTACTAGTGATGCTCCATAGGGGCAAGAAGATGAAGGACTCCTTACTACCCCCAGGGGTGATTCACCCCCGGGCTAGCAGCCAAGCTGCCCGAAAATTATATTGCTGGTGTCAACGCCGATCCAAGAGCCAGAGGAAGAATCTGGTAACGCCCCACTACATGGTGGGGCAATTCAAGGGCCTACTCATGATGTCCTCGAAGTCGAATAAGATGATGAAGGCTTCATCGATCTGTAGTCGGCTCCTTCAGAAATAGAAGATGGCGCCCAGGTGACCATCGATGAGCTGATCGAAGTAAACTTCAGCACGAAAGAGGCTCCTAGGCCAACCTTCCTCAACGCCCTTCTTCTCCCAGAAGAAAGAAAGCAATATACACAGCTCCTCCAATAGTTCCAAGACTGTTTCGCTTGGAACTACAAAGAAATGCCAGGCCTCAGCCTAGCGATTGCTTAACACATATTGGCTAGTGATCCCAAGGCCGAACAAGTGAAATAGTCACCTCGACGGATGAGGCCGGAACTGATAAGCCAGGTTTGCAAGGAGGTCGACAAGCTCATAGACGTTGACTTAGTAGCAGAAAACTAATATACCACCTGGCTGGCCAATATTGTGCCCGTCAAGAAGAAGAACAACCAGATCTAGATATGTGTCAACTTTTGAGACCTGAACAAGGCGTGTCCGAAGGACGATTTTTCAGTACCCATCACCGAAGTCATGATTGATGACACTACAGGCCACGAAATTCTATCCTTCATGGACAGGTCATCCGGATATAACCGGATATGGATAGCCGAGCATGAAAGAATCGATACAGCTTTCTTATTGTACAATGTGGCATTTCACTGCAAGAGAATGCCTTTCGGCCTCAAGAATGTTGGCACCACCTACCAGAGCGTGATGACAAAGATATTCGATGAGCTACTCTACGAGATAGTCAAATGCTACATTGATGACTTGGTCGTTAAGACCAGGAAAAGAGAAGACCACCTGAGTGATCACAAGGTTAGATCATAGATCCCAATCTAGACATTCACCACATTGAATGGTCAAGAATTTCAAGGTTTAAGCTTATGAAACTTACTTCTAAGATAAAGAGAAATTCCAAGAAAAGTTGGAATAGATATCATATGAAACGACTTGAAGGTTCAAAATGACCATGAACCAAGGCAAGACTTCGCAGTCCAAGGCCATCCTCGACACGACTGCTAACGCAACAAAGCACGAAAAAACGTGTTCAGTCTCAAGGTTTGCGGTCATCACCTGGGCCGCTAGGATGAGACTAACGGTCTAGTTTAATTAATGCCAGGAGAGTACTACCTATCTTCTGAACGTTTTTCATACCTAAGAAGAGAACTTGGTATATGTAAATATCATCTAGAATCCTGAATTTCACAACCAGCCAACAACGGCTTCGATGTACTTCATAGGGGTAGTTCCTTTCGGTTGGAGGGGCTGGGAAGGTAGCAGGAATCCCCCTTAGCGAGGGCTTTCTCTGCCTCAGGAGAGGCGCTAGGCTCTACAATAGGGCTAGATGCCCCAGATTTGACCGTACGCGGCGATTTAGAGGTCCTCTGGTATGTGGGTAGCCTAGAACTAGGAACGGCCTGTACGGCCTTCCCAGACGCCCTAGCGTCGATACGCCCGGTAGCCCGGCTAGACGCTTCTAGGAGCCATTGGTCCAGACGCTCCTGTTCTGTGAGGGTCTTAGGGAGGAGCCTAGATAGCTTCTCCGGGGAGAGATCTAGGATCTGGTTGTCATCCAGGTAGCTCCGGGACTCAGGGTCATAGACCTTAAACCCCTTAGCAAAGGGACCACCATAGGCACAAGGACCACCGATAGGGACGATTAACCCACCCTCCATACGTGCAAAGACATAACAATGATTGCACTTATTGCACTTACAGTCAAGGGTTAATTGCCCCTCCCTTATCTTATTAGATCCGAGGAGCTGGATAGAAGGGCGGGTCAAGAGAGTTTCTCCTTGAATCGTTTAGCATAAGCTGCTACCATAGCAGGGGTTAGTTCCGGGGCAGTGTTGACTTCAAGGACTTTGAAAGTCGATGGACCAGTCTGTATAACATCAACTCCACCAAATTCAAGGCCCACAGCGGCAATCGCAGCGCGAGCCACAGGACGAAGACCAGTAGGAACAGAGTCTGTAAGACGAAGGCCGTAGCCACCATCCGTAGTTTTGACATCGGGGTTCACTCTCCTAGCATCAGCTCGTGGGACCTTAATCTGCACACCCATGGTGAGATCAAGGCAGACGTTGACACGGTACTCGGCCCTGGCAGCCTCGAACTTGGTGTAGAGTTGGGCAGCCGGGAGATTGATAAGGGCACCGCGAAGAAAAGCAGGAGGAGTATAGATCGTAAGACCCTGCCCATCACGCCCCTCGACGGTAGTTCGGCAGACGACTCGATGACCAGAACGTGCCCATCCGGTTGCCACGTCACGGGACGTTGTCCACTCGACGGTTGGTACCTTAGCCCGCTCAAGCAAGCGGAAGGTAGACAGCTTGTTGACAGCTGCATTGACTGCGCTCTCTTGGTTGATAACCTTACACATACGCACCTGATAGGGAAGCTCACCACTTCCCCAGTTGATGACGATCTTCTCACGACTACCTTGAAAGGTAGAACGACTGTGCTTGATCTTAGGCACATCGAGAGCCTCAGCAAGCTGAGACGCAGACTTAGATCCTGCCTTATAAGGGTAGACGTAGAGCTGTGACATCGTAGTTGGTTATCTCCTAGTAGCGTTTCCACGAAGGATTTCAAAGGAAGATAGCATAGTGCGTTGAGCAGTAGGTTCGATGATGTTAGGGTTGGTAATCATCGCCGTTGGTAGCTCTACTTCAACACCTTCTTCGGTGGATACCTGTAGACGAGGACCCTTCTTAAGGAAGTGCTCGTTGATCTTCTCACCCCATGCAGCCCAATCATCATGGTAGTAAGCAAGCTCACTAAGCATCATGACGTTGTCTTCGATGATACCGATGTAACCAGCCTGTGCCTTGACGATATCAATGAAGTCCTTATCGAGGAACTTCTGTAAGAACTCATCCTTACTTGCCTTGATATAGAAGTTCATAAGGTCGGAGGGAGACTTGAACTCTCGGCTACGCTCAACAATGTTGAAGACAGCTCTTGCCCACATCGTAATGAGAAGAGGATCAGTTGTTCCTCTCATACCACGATATTCAATAGAGCCGAAGCGAGACACAGCACCGAGGTTCTGGCTGCTATACTTCACACTATCGTTAGGAAGACGAGAGAACGGCGCCTTGCCATCGAGGTCGCGGTAGCACAGCTGCAACAATCCCTCTGCATCGCATGCACGAAGACAGAAGAGGTTGCCGACACGCTGCTTAACCCCACAGAAATTCATGAGAGGGTTCTCAAGAATCCAATAGGCAAGGGCAGCCGTCCACACCTGCACAGGCGTCATGTCGAGGACATTAACATGCACATGAACAGATGTTCGAGGAGAATCCTTGATCACGCGAGCCTTATTCAGCGCACTAGTGAGGCGAATAACGTGCTCAGCGAGTGTGTCAACGGGGATAGGTTGCCGAGTAAAGTACTCAATGCCATTACGAATGGAACCTTCCGGCTTAAACAACCAGACACCACCGACATTAACAAGAGGAACTTCGTTGGGATCGAATTCAACCTCAACCTCCAGGCCTACACCCTTAACTCGTTGGTTCTTTGCGAAGATCTGTTGAATCGTTAGCATTGTACTTAAGCCCTTCGACCTTTCTGAGAAGCCTCTCGATGATACAGAGATCCTTCAACCTAAGGAGATCGAACTCTCCCTTACTGTTGAGGATACCGATGATACGGTCACGATAGAAGAGACCGATAACCTTGTTGTCTAGCTTACCGACAGCTAGGTAACGATGGAAAGCCATGCTGCGCGCATCACCGGATCGCACGCACTCTAAGGCTTCTTCGTACTTAGGATGTGTACCCATGATACAGTGATGAAGAGCAGTGCTATAGAAGAAGTGCGTAGGGAACGAGTTAATCTCTCCACGGATGAAGACGTTATCTCGGCCTATCCCTTGCTTCTGCATACGTGAAGGCTGACGAGTCAAGTACACAGCCGACCTCTTATAGTTGCAGTAACCAAGGGGGATGCTGCTATAGTCGAAGTCAGGATCAGTGTACTTGACTGTTGCGTTACGAGAGCCGTTATCGATAAGGTTATGGATAACAACCTCATCAATATCTGTGAAGGTTCTCGCATTAAGAGTGACGTAGACAGGCTGTCCCTTATAGCGACAGACGCTATCGTGTAGACGCATCGCAGCATCTTGCCGCGAATGAAAGAGTGTGTTCATACTGGGTCACCTAGGCAAAGATAGCAGCGGCAGGCTCGACGATCAGCTTCTTACTACGCTTCTTCTTAGGCGTATCAAAAGCCTTGAGGGGCGTCTTAAGAGGGAAGGGAGGGAAGCCAGGGAAGGCACGAGACATATAGCTATTAGTATGCTCGATGCGATCACCATTAAATGATGCAGAGATATACTGATAGATACCATCGACATGTCTACGATGGAACTCCTTGCCTTCAAGAAGCTGTTCAACAACAAACTTGCTGACGTTGAACACCCACGGCCAGAGGCGACGATCATGCAACCATGCGTTGCTAAGGCGACGGTACTCGACACCATACGGCTTAGGGCGGAAGGCACCAGGGCCACCATAGAGACGAGCACGATCCCTATCGTTATCGAAGAACGATAGGAAGGGCTCGAACACATTGTCGAGGGACTTGACGATGGTCGCACAATCCCAGAGGTGTGACTTAGATTCAACATCGGCGTTCTTAGTGAAGCCGATGTGGATATGACCAGCACCCGTACGCATGAATTGGTAGGCACCCGAGGGAGTAGGCTTCGGGTTCATCGCACCATTGCTCCATGCGTTGTAGTCAGGCGTACAACCAAGCTCAGTCGCCAACTCAGGCAACGTCTTGAAGTACTCAGGGTCGAAGAACACAGAGGGCTTGATGAGGAATTGGTATTCCTCAGGCACCATCTTCCTGATCTGGTTCATCACCCTCGTGATAGCGTAGGAGAACTCCTTAGGTGTAGTAGCAGGCTTCGTATTGAACTCGATGGCCGTACCATCAGCCTGCACAGCACCGAAGCTAAGCTTATGAGGCTCGGCCTTCGTACCAGGAACAAGGTCGTGTGCGCTGACAACCTTGCCATTCTTCATAGCAAAGATCTCAGGGTCAGTGCCGATGGTGATTAGGGGCTTCTTCACTTTCTTCTCCACGTGGGTTGAATGGTGGTATGTAACTTCCGGGGTATAGTTCGGAGGCCTTGCAATATTCCTTAGCAAACTCATCCTGTGAGCATGCACCACAGAGATAGTTGTCATTGCTAAAGAACAATGAGACACGTGCATCGGTTAGGGTATGGATCTTACCGCAGTATGCACAGCCTTGCATCAAGATCTCTTCAGCCTTCTCGGCCTCCATGGTCTTACCACGAAAGCCACGGTACCAACCATCTGATACCCCCTCCTTGTTCTTCTTAAGGGGTATGATCGGTACGCTAGGCTCAGGCTTCTTAGGGGGAGGAAGGACCAAGGTCGTGCGCTTCTCGACAGGCGTACTGTCTGCGACAACCTCACCATCTCTGACAATGGTAGCAGGTGTCCCATAGTTACCGATGTTCTGCCCACGAACATAAGGAGTATAGGTCTTCGTAAGCTCCAGCTTATGCGTACGAGCATGCATCTGCCCGATAGGGAAGGAGAAGAGGATACCCTCCTCCAAGAGGAAGGGCTTACGGAAAGATACTGAGTTACGAGAGGCCAGGAGGTCGAGCATACCACGCTCGCTCGCCCAATAGAGAGTAGTCGCACCTTCCGTATACATGAAGAAGAGAGGGCGTTCACTGTTGCGTACAAAGTTAATCGTGTTACTCTTACGATCAATGTACGTAAGGGCATATGCACCGAACGCAAAGGAAGACAAAGCCTTCTCGATACCCATGTTATTGATGCGAGAGAAGAGCTTACGACTATCGGGGATATCTGTACCACCGAGGGCAGGGATCGTACCGTTGTGTGCACCAGTGATTACGCCTTCCTTGAAGGGATGCGCGTTATCCTTAGTGATACTACCGACAGTAGCAGCACGACAATGCCCGATGATGAAGGGAGTACGGGAATCTTGCACGCTCTTGAGTGTGTCTTTCGATCCGAAGAAGTTACTAGAGTTACCAACATCCTTGATGATCTCGGTATCCCAGCTCTTCTTCGAACGCTTGGCGTAGGCTACACCAGTAGAATCAACACCACGCAGCTGAGACATAATGCCTAGCTGAACGACGAGGTCGATCTCATAGGTGGACAGCCAACCAGAGGCAGCACCAAACAAACCACACATCTAGTGTACCTCCACGATATTCTTATGCGACATCTTCTGGTTGATGTACTGATCGAAGAGTTCGAAGAAGAACTTCTCGGAGGAAGCACATGCATGACCATTCTTATACTCGGGATGGAACTGTACCCCGAGGAAGTTGAAGTTAGAATAGTAGAAAGCCTCGGGGTCATCCCAATCGTTGCCACTCTGCTCGGCAAACGTACGGAGACTGTGCTCATTCTCCTTACGAGTAGCCTTAGCAGCAGAGGCTTCGAGGATAGCCTCGGGGGTGAGTATGCACATCTGATGGTGGACAGATGTCACATCAATAACCTCACCGGTATTCTCAAGCTTGATCTGGTGAGGTCCCTTGTTGTGGCCATCAACATCCTGCCACATACTACCACCACAGAGCACGTTACCTAGTTGTGCACCACGGCAGATGCCCACCTTAGGGATAGAGGGATCGACGCTCTTCCAGATCTCGATCTCGTAGATGTCACGAGGGAAGTGACACTTAGTGTTAGCCATCTTCTTCTGCCCATAGAGGACAGGTAAGATGTCAGGACCACCAGTGAAACAGATAACGTCAGCCTTCTCAGGACGGAAGACGATGCGATGTCCACGATTAATGAACATCGCACGCACTTGTACATCCATTGAAGTAACCATTACATCCATGTTTTGTCCTCCTTCAGGCGTTTAACAAGTTCCTCAGGAGGCAAGATCCCCTGATTACGGAAGGTCATCCCTCCCGCGTGCTTCTTAAATATCTTCTTGAAGAAGCCAGTGTACTCATCGGCTGCGGTAGACAAGACCATAAGAGTGTCATAGGTCTTAGTCGAACTCTTGTCGTGCCAGATTGCATTGCAAGGCGTGTACGAAGATGACGTACTAAGGATACGATCCTTAATCACCTTAGGCGGTGTGCCATTCTTAAGGTCTTCGAGCCTTGTGTAGGCTAGGTCAAGACCAAAGTTGGCACCCACCGGAGCGTTAAACTTGAGTGAAGCACTGGCCGCAGCCGGATAGATCATCGCCAGATAAAAGGCAATGTGCTCAGGGAAATGCTTCTTAAAGAAGCTGAATGACCGAGCAATACCACCACGAATCGTAGCACGTGTAGTGATGAAGAGGTTGACAGCAGTCTGCGTATGAGCAGACATGTCATGCAGACCGAGGGCAAGGGGTCTGCCCTCAGAGTCACGCAGGATATGGCTATCCTTGAGGACAGAGCGCCACGGAGAACGAGTAGGAGATGTGATGTAGTCGATCAACTCCAACGTCTCGTTGTAATACATCTCATTGTGCTGCCAGAGGGAGGTATACACCCACTTGCTACGCACAGGACGGCTCCACATAATACCATGGCAGCCGTTGTCACCGAAGAGATCAACACGACCATCGGCTTCCCATGCTACGTCACAAGCAGCACGACGATCATGGAAGTACGGGTTGAAGTTAGCAAGGAAGAACCTGAGAAGTTTCTCCTCGTGTTCCTTAGACAGGGGCATACACATTCTCTCTATATGTCAAGGGGAAAGATATATGGAGGGCGGACTTAGGAGAGTATTCTCTGCCGCCCTCCACCAGTGCACGTCATCTCTAGCACACGGACAAAGCTAGTTACGACGAGGCAGAGTGATGGGATGTGATGTCCATCCCGTAGGCTCAGTCTTCTTAGACGTAGTGAAGAGAGAACTAATCTTCTGGAAGATGTTCTTCTTCTTCACCTTAACCTCAACCTCAAGGTCACCGTGCAGGAACTCATCCCATACACCGCCCTTGAGAGCGCCATCCTCAGCTGTGTAGGTGAGGACAGTAGCATCGACCTCACGTACAACCTGCGTCTTCTGCGTCAGTGCAGAGAGAACCTTGATCGTACGCCCACCGATCTTGATCTTGTCGCCGGGCTTGAGGTCTTTGACCTTCTTAACCATTTACCAAACTCCTGATTTGACATACCTGCTCTCGTCCACTTCTCGATTGATCTCGTAGACGAACACAGGTGTACGCGTCGTATTGTCCTCACCTATCGAGACAGTCTCCTTGCGAGAGTACAGGTAAGGAACCCCTTCGTAGTGGTCGAGGCGTGCAAGCACAGCCTCCTTCTGCTCAGGGTCAGCAGGAAGCTCATACACTTCTCCATAAGTATCGGAAGTGATGTGTAGTTTGATGCCAGGGAAACCACCGAGGTGGTACATCTTGGCAAGGATCTTGCCCTTGCCTGTATAAGAACAGGCACTCATTAGGTTGTTGGCGCCCATCCCCTTCTTAAGGGTACCGTAGACAAAGATATGATTGGTCAATACACAGTCTCCAACTTCTTCATGTGATGGCGTAGGTTGTGGCGTAGGCCACCGAGATCCTGCTCTAAGGGCAGGTTATCATCGAGTGCGAGGAGTGCAAGACGAAGGCACTCATGTAGATCAATAGGTTTATGGAACCCTTCGATCTCTTTCTCGTCGAGCCACGCAGCCTCGATAGGTGATCGTATCATGTACGTCTTCCTATGCTGAGGGGATGTGCCTCCGTAGATCTGGTAGTAGCTACCGAAGATCGTAACAGCAGTACCGGCAGGCAGGCCGAAGCGTGTATACTTCAAGCAGACAACCTCCCCCGCTGCATACTTCTGTCCTTTCGGACGAGGGTGGAAGCGGTCGCTCATCTCTGCCACCACCAGCAAGACTCACGTGGTTGGTTGGCAATGAGAGTTAGCTCAGCACCTAGCCAAGCTTTCTTGTAGTCAGCCTTACCCTTACGGGCAGCTCGTGTCTTCTGCTTCTCCTTATCGAGCTTACGCTCAGTGAAGAACCAGCCGAAGAGTAGAAAGATATTGAGTGCGACAGAGAATGCCAGCACCCCTAGCATGTAGTATAGTTGCAGTTGGGTAGTCACGCAGTACCTCCGACGTGGGGGATAGGAGCATCCTTCTTATAGATAGGCTCGACTCTAAGCCAAGACCTAGTACCCTCCTTGATGGGGGTAAGAAGAAGGAGCGCAGCACCTGGGAATATCCTCTTCCAGGTGAGGAGTGACATGTACTCGTCATCTTCTGATGCGGAGTACGGTTTACTTTTGTACCACGACATTGGCATCCTTCTCACGGATGATGATAGAGGTAGTGGCAAAACCACTAAAGCCTTGAACCCAGGGAAACATGTACGCATTACCTATTGAATTACCTCAGTCCCGCACACACAGCAGATGGGCGAAGGGTGGTCAGCCGTACGCTTGAAGCTGCCACCCACATCATACCATGTGTGCGGGATGGAAGTAACTTAATCGTGAGGGACACCGAGACTCCATCGTCATACCGTGTCTTGGTACCGAGCTTAATGAAGCGTGATGGGTTTCGGATGGTAGCTTAGACCACGAAGCTTCGCTTCTTCACTCGAAGCAAGATACTTCGATTCAGGCGTTGCCATATTTCAGGACCGCACGGTCAAAGCCAGGCACCTAAGCATTCCGTTCATGTGTGAAGTAGGGGATCTCACCCTCTGGCCAGTCACCTGACACGTTATCCTCCGGGTTGAACCGTGGACCACATTAATAAGATGCTCTATGTCTCAGTGTCCCTCTCGTCTTGTCAGCCCACGTGGACCTGGATCATCCCTTGAGGGGATGGTGCGGTGCGTGTTAACACATGCTGACGAAGTCTGTCAGTGTCGAAGCCTAGCTTCTTAAGCTCACGAGCACAGGCTTCTCCTAGTGCGAATGATAGCGCAGTGCTACCACTCGTATCTTTAAGACGGATGAAATCATCTGCGAGGATGACTGCCGTCTTACGTTGCTGCCTCTCCTGCTTCAATGATCGGCGATACCAACCATTGAGGGTGGCGCTATACTTGCTATGCTTAGGCATAGACTTCCCCATATAAGAGTTCCCATTAGTAGACCGATGAACGCAGTACGCATAGTGCTCCTCTTACATGGGCTTCGTAGTTGAAGGAGCAGAGGACTCCAACCACGGAGGAAGGGGGTAGCCGAGGGCGAGCAGCTCGTCACGACAGGCCAGCTTGAGGGCCATGTTGATCATGTTGAGAGACTTGCCTTCCTTCTCGTAGCGGATCGCAGTCTCAAGGCGGGTGTGCGCCGTCTTCAAGAGAGCTTCGTTAACCATGGGGCGGATGTCCTTATCCGATGTGTTGATACATGTGGCGAGGGGTGGACGGGGCGGACGATAGGCGTGTAGCGACGCCTCGTTTTACGTCTCGGCAAGCTGTAGTCCTCTGCCGTTTCCTAGGTTTTACCCCGGTCGTTGCATCACCCAGCTTCCTACTTGCCAGCTCGTTTAGGGAACTTGCCCTAGTACCTGCCAAGTCCTCGTTCCGCTGATGATGGGTTGCCCCATCCCCGTCCTATCTTCTGATTGTATAGGGGTATATAAGCTGTACGTTCTTTCTATAAGTGCAGTGACTAAGGGATGCACTAAGCTCAACTACTAAATGAGTACATCAGGCAGAGGATGACGAGGCTGTGCATACTCATACTAGAGCACACAGCGAGGCCACCATACCTATATACTACATTCGTAATCAATTCAGAGGTGCTAGCAGTCCTTCTTACCTAGCACATCCCTTAGGTAGTGAGCCTAAGTAGAGTTAATACTTAGACCATCGCTCGACGGAGAAACCAATTCCCCGTCTCACAATTCTGGATAACCAGGAAGGGATGCAACGCACCGCCATTCTTGGTACGCCTGGAAAGGAGACCAGCCAACCCCTTATGCAGCTGCTTGAGGTTGTCGAAGAAGGCAAAGGGCTTGCCTGTCCCCGACTGGTCATAGACTCTGTACTTCTTACGGTGCATGGCCGTGTCCATCCTCTGTAGAGTACTGTTGTCGGGTAGGTTTTATTTTTTATACACACCACACCTACCCTTAGGTGTGTTGGTACTAGAAGTAGTAGTGTCTAAGGAACTGCCGGGGACTTTAACCCTGGGGTCACTGCACTACAACCCATAGTCATCTTATCGGAGAGACTCGATGACCCATAGTCTGTCTATATACCACCGCATGGATATCACTAGGCGTGATACCATTCATCACACATCATCAGATATGCTGAACTGATGGTTGCCATCATCGCTTATGCTAACAGGTATAGGGACGCGGCACCGCGGAGGCATCACCCCTTGCCACCCCTCAGCTTGAGGGCAGGCTAAGAAGCTGTTACTCCGTCGCTCACACGCCCCATCTTTTTAAGGGTGCTTCCCCTGCGCTGGATGGTAGCGGATAGACATCGCCATGTAAGGAGCACCCTTGCCATCTTTCAGGACGGGCACCGCACTTCTCTTACAGTGCTGTACTTCTAACACCACGTGACATTCCCTACACGTCCAGACCCTGGATGATAGACAACGGGAGTCGAACCCTAGTCCTATGTAGGTAGCGTCACTGATCTAGTTGAACTTGTGCTTGACCACCGTGAAGCGGACGAAGCGCAGGTCCAACGAGATATCGTAGGTATCGGTCGCCTGGGAGTAGCCCTCGGTGATGATACCGGCACGCCGCAGGTGCTGAACACCACGGCGGATGGGATTGTAGTGATGGAGCAGGTCCATCACATACTGGAGGTTGAGATCCGGGCGGGAGTAGACATTACGGCGGATCTGAGGAACAGAGTGGTAGACAGTAGGCATAGCGTACTGAGGTACGCCCAGCTCCACCTTGACTAGGTGCATGTCGATTGTCTCCGTGTGGTGGTGAGAGGATAGGCGTTGCTGCCTACGGTCGTAGTAGTGCTGCAGCAACTGGCCCCCATTGACATAGTCCATGTTATGTCCTCGGTTGATAGATCGTGGTTGTAGTGTACCGTAGCTGGTTGGATGGAGTCTATTCGATCTTACTCCATAGCATTCGGGATAATGCGAGGGACTCGTCAGCCCTCGACTTAAGCGCATCTTGCGTGGATCGTGAGAGATCCTTGTCCTCACGTGCAAGGCGCAGGAAAGACACGGCATTGGACGCCGCATCACGAGCGAGTGTTTTGATCTGCTGAGTTGTCAGCGAGACATCAATCACAGCGGTATCGGTTCGGTTCATAGCAGCGGATGTCCTGATATCGGGGTGTGCTTAGATAAGTTAATGGGCACCCCATCGGATGCCCATCACTGGTTTGCCTAGTGAATAGATGAACTTAAGCATCTACTCTACCTCACCGAACGTACCTGCTAGATACTCGCAGAGGTAACGAGCGTATGCTGTGACGAAGACATGACCTTCGAAGACAAAGGTTGACTTGTCTTCCTTGGTTGCCTGTCGTGTAGCCTTGACGAGAGCGACATACATCGGCTCGTCAAAGGTAATGATCGGTCTGTCAGTGTGGCTCATGGCTGGCAGCCTCAGTCTTGAGACGCCAAGCACCACGCCCTGCCTGCTCGACAAGGCCTCTCTCGCGCAGACCATAGAGGATCTGCGACACACTGTCTCGTGATCCCTTGTAACCACGAGACTGCGCACCACGCCAGACGATGACAGGTGACAGCTCATGTCTATCGAAGGAGGCTGCCATCTGGAAGACGGAGACAATGATCTCCTGGTTGGGGGTGAGAGGTCGCTTACGAGGGATGACTGGACGCAGCCAGTCCGGTAGTGTTTCCTGCTGTGCCATCTGAACTCCTCTTGCTTCTACTTCCAACGTGGTTAGATGTAGAGGAGGATGTTGCTGTTGTCAAGCGCACACCCCAGTACACTTTCTCCTGCCCCGTCTTAGCTATCGCCAGGGATTACCCGCAACTAAGAACGTGGGGATGGACAAGAGAAAGTATGCTGGGGTGCAGCTAGCTCAGTCGGAGGCACGATCCAACTTGTAGTAGGTATCGCGCAGGCGAACGAGTGCATGCCCGAGTTCAGGAGCCTGCTTGTTGATGGCATGCAGTGCGTCATCGTTCAGCCATTCCACGACAGCAGCAACAGCTTTCCAAAGCTTGATGAAAGACAAGGCATCCTCCTCTCGGTTGTATTAAGAGGGGCTTCACGTACCCCCAGGATTCCGCATGCTATAGCAAGAACAGAACGTGCCGCTGATGATGGTGGCAAGCCATACCCCGCGCCGGGTAAGCTATGCGTGCAACCAGATGAATGATTGCAGCATGTTAGATCGTGCCTCTCCGGTCAAGCCTTTCAAGGCAGTGTTGTATTCGACCACCCGTCCCTTGATGGGTGTCTGCACAGGCTCTTGCCAACCAGGAGTTAGCCGAGCCCAACCTGTTTCAGTCTTGATCCACATCGCATGGCTCCTCTCTTTGAGGGTGCCTGCTACGTAGCCCAGACGACGGTGGTATTGGCGAGATTGACAACACGGAAGTTAGTGAAGGGATAGAAGCCCCTTCGATTACCAAACCTCCTGCCTATGTACTTCTTACGGAAGTAACGGCACCACCTTTCAGCTTCCTCTCGTGAGGTTACGTTCTCACCTAGGAGAAAGCCTCTCCGTCCATCACAGACGACGTTAAACATAGCGGCCCCCTATTCTCGGTAGTAGTAGGAGGTAGGGGAGAAGTGGTATTGTCTCCTCCCCTACACCAGAGTAGGCTTAGTGCAGAGCGACGGAGTCGGCCGCACCAGCGACGCCCAGCCGAGCCATGAAGCTCTTGAACTGAACGAGGTGGGTGAGATCGACCTTCGCCTTCTCCGCATCCGTGAGGGGATCACCCTTGGCGTTCTTCTCGCCCTTCGAGAGACGCTCAGCCTGCTTGAGCAGCATGTTGAGCTTCTGCTTGAGGGAGAACTCGTTGAAGAGTTTCTCGGCCTCAGTCTCCCAGAAGGGAATCTCAGCCAGCTTGCCGATGAAGGCAGTCTCGTCCTTCTCGTACTCCTGGCGAAGATCCTTGAGCTTCTCGGGATCGGGGGCGAAGGTGCCAAGAACGACACCGTTCTTCTTCTCCTCCTTCGTGGGCTGCTTGTACTTCACGCCCGTCTGGGCAATGAAGAACTTAGCGAGGGGCTCACGACGAACCCCATTGCCGACGACCTGGAAGAGCCGGTTCATGTAAACCGGGTTCCCATGTACGATGAGATGCAGCGCAGCAGAGACGGAGGCAATGTGCATCGTCTCGTGCAGGCTGGCGCTCTGCGAGTTGACACTCGCGATCATCTTGTCGATGATCTTCGCATCATGGGTGAAAGAAAACTTTTCCATTTAGCCTATCTCCTAGAGGGGATAGACTTTTCCAGCATCACCACCATTGGTTAGCTGTGTCTATCCCCCCAGGGAGACAGAGTTAGGTATCTTCGATCAATTGATTTTTGCAGACAACAACGGTTCGGCCCCAGTTTGAGGGAGCAAGCGCATTCAGGTTCAAGGTACTAACCCTTTCGAGGTTTCCCTATTCTCCAAGGCAGATGCCAGTCGGCCTTACCCTTCCCATTGTTGTCACGGCTCCGAGGCACGTAGTCGTGCCCTTCCACCGGCCTACCCTTAGGTAGTGAGGAGTTTTAGCGTAGTTGTTCCTACACACCAAAGACCAGACGCCACGCAACCCACTAGTTGCATGGACATCTGGCTAGGTTGTATAGGTCAGCGGTCGGTTTACAACCTCCCTTTGTAAACAGAGAGGCGTTTACCGGTTTGCAAACCTCTTGTAGGTTTTCGGTTGCACATACTTCCCGGTGTTAACGGGATCGTAAGACAATCGTGGCCTACTCTTGACGGTGTAAGGATTGACATACGGAGCTGGTCGAGTGTTGCCACTACGATCCACCCGCATGGGAAAATCCCCCTGCCGTTGAGGTTGCGGTTTCAACTCAGGAAAAGTTTCCTTGAGCTTCCGCAGCCTATCAGCCTTAGACAAGTGTTGCCTAGACATGATAAACCCCTAGCTATGTTCCGCCTATAGGTCACACAGTGACAGCCCGGCGTTGGGCGTAGTGTCCGGCACCGCGCGGGACACTGGCTTGAGGGCCAGCCCGGTTGCAGTGCGTAGGGTGAGAATACACGAACCACGGGCTAGGTATACCTAAAAGGGGATAAGTTTGGATAAAAGGGGATAAGTATAGGGTAGGAGAGACAACTGTAGATACAAGGCTAGAGGCTGGGAGGGGAGATAGCAGGCTAGAAGGGGTCTAGAAGCCCTAAATTTGACCGTACAGAGGGATTTGGGGGTTGCTGGCTAGGGTAGTAGCCTAAAGGGTAAATCGCCCTGTATGACGCTCCTAGGGGCGCCTACGTGATGCCTATACAAGACGGTCCTGGTGTTAACTGGTTGGTGATACATGGATGCTAGGGTTGTAGGTACGGAGAGGAAAGATGGAATATACAACGATATCAATGGGTTAGCTATGCAACCTGGGGCCAGGAGAGTGTTAACCCTTTTAGATACAACCCTAGACCTTCCCATGGAGGTACAACTCTTAAGTGATTGATATACAACAATAAAACCTCTAGTTGCTGTTGCAGTTGTGCATCAAACCTAGGCAAGTTGCATCGGGGAACTGAACGCTGTGGAGTTGTATGTGGGGGGCTAGGGGGTGGTCGCCGGAAGGAATCAACCCTCTAAAATTACTAACAGAAATTCAGGCTAGGTTCGGTGGGAGGGGTATACAAGGTAGTACTTGACAAATAGCCGATTATAGTATATATCGCTCCAGAGCAAGCACCACAAGGCCAGGCTTCTCAACAGTAGTATAATAGGAGAGACATGGCAGATGTAACCCCCGATATCCGTGAGGAGCAAGACGCGGCATATTCCCCCGAGGCTTTGAAGCAACGCGAATTAGCGGAAGCGCATAGCGGGGGTGAGGATACACCAAACCCAGATGAGGCGCGCCAGGCCGAAGAAAATCCTGCCGGACCGGCGGGCGATGGGGGATACGCCAACAACTTTACTGGTAAGCTGGCTCAAAAAGGCAAGAAGGGCTCGTTTCTAAAAAGACGCGGCCCAATTATTGCGATCGGTGGCGGCCTCGGTATTGGCGGGTTCGCCTTGTTATTTTTGCTTGTGCCTGGAATCCTGCTTTTTCACTTACTCGCTAATATGTTCAATACCTATGATCCATCCTCGACTGCCTTGGCACAGGTGACGAAAATCATGATCCTGAATAAACTCGGTGCGAGCGCCGATGCCGCCACAAAAGGCTCCTGCAATATCGTAACGATTGCCTGTAAGTTTAAAACGCCGACTAACGAAATGCTCGACGAACTGAAGCAGGCGGGCATTACGCCACTCGACGCGGATGGTAACCCTATTAATATCGACCTGTCGACAAAATGGGCGAGCGAGGTACCAGCAAAATACGAATTCAGTTCTTTCTACACCAATAGTGGAGAGTCGACTCCTGTAAAGGCTGCCGATCTCGAAAGTTTCTTGAGAAGCGAAACCAGTGCCCGAACGGCGTTTGATAAGGTAGTCAACAAGGTAGGAGTGAGGGCCTTCTCCCGTATGTCGCCGGCATTTTTGAAGACGATGGATAAGCTCGGTTTTGGGTTAACCGATAAGCTCACCAGCAAAATCAATGATCTGAAAGAAAGCGCCTCTAACAAGGTCAAGAGCTTTGCGAGTGACCTGCTCGATAAAGCGATAGAGGCCGTCTTTGGAGAAGGAAGCGCCGATGCGGCAAAAGCAGTCAAGGCTGTCGTTGCAAAAGCAATAAGCGGGTTACTGACAAAGCTTGATCATGTCAGTAAAGGCAGCGGTGCCGTTTTAGCCCTAGCGGTTGCCTGTATGGTAAGCACTCTTCCTGCAATAGTGAGTAAAGCCTTGGGTGATCAAGACGGGGGCGGATACATTGCAAATCCTCGGTCGCTCGGAAAACGGCATCGGACGCATCATCGTTGCTGACGGTACCCTCGAATTGGTGGACTCCTCCGGCTACGCGATCACCACGGCGTCGAGTGTCAATCTCGTCGGTCACGATCTGGTGGACGGCATGGTCGGTGCGGGCGTGCGGCCCAAATACGATGCGAATTCGGGCACCGCTCCCCCGAACGACTCCTGGCAGCACGGCTATGTGCCCGACCCCGGCAGCGCGATCCTGAAAATCTCCTCCGCCCGACAGACCATCTACAACCTGCAGGCGGACTTCGCCTTCACCGCCACGCCGACGCAGGTGACGGACCGCCAGGCGACCATCGCCGACGCGATGATCGCCGCGCGCGACAACCAGTTTGCCGACGAGCCCTATGTTCCGGGCACGGGCTCCGGCACTACGATCAATCTCGCGGGTAATACGCTGAACGTGATCCAGAATCGCGACGGCGTCTATCGCGGCAAGCTCGTCAACAACGACGATACGGGCGCGCCGGCTTCGACACGCGGCGTTCTCAATCTGACCATCGCTGCCGGACACACTTTCGCCCTGATTCCCGACCTCGTCGTTCAGGGCATCGACCTGAACATCCTCGGCGCGGGCAGTTTCGTCGCGAATGCCAACGGCCTCGGCGAACGGACGATCACCGTCTCCAACCTGACGATCTATCAGGACAATGCGGGCACACTGCTTGCGGACATTCATAGCGGCGGCACGATCGACCTGACGGCCTCCGCGTTCGTCAACAACAGCCTCACCGGCACCGATCCCGCGAACAAGCTCCAGATCAACGTCGACGACCGGCGGGGCACGCTCGCGGTCGGCCGCATCCAGTCGAATTTCACCGGCGTCTTGAATGTCCACGACGGCCAGACGCTGCAGCTCGGTACCGGCACGGACGATTCGCTGAACGATTCGCTGCTCGCCGCCTCGGCCGTCAACCTCCTGGGCGACGGCACCCGCGCGACGTCGCTCTATGTCGCGAGCGGCATCCAGACGCTTCGCAACCTCAACGCCGACGCCACCTCGCAGATCAACATCGGGCAGGCGTCGCTTGTGCTCAAGGCGGGCAGTCTTGCCGGCACCATCATCGGCGTGGGCAACCTTGTCGGCGATACCGGCTCCGGATCGCTCGCGCTCAACGCCTCGCTCGCCGGCTACACCGGCGCGACGGTGGTGAAATCCGGCACGCTCGTCGTTTCCGGCGGCCTGTCCCAGACTTCGGCGATCGTCGTCCGCTCGGGCGCGACGTTCGACGGCACGTCGGCCGACCAGACCATCGGCGCGCTCTTCGGCGATGCCGGCGCGACCGTGAAAATGGGTTCCCGGAATCTGAACATCGGCCTGACCGGCACGCGTCTCGCCACGATGCAGACGCGAAGCCAGGGCACCTCGACGCTTTCGACGAACTTCCTTTCGACGCTCTTCTCCGGCACCGTCCCGGGCGGCAATACGCTTGTCGTTGGTACCAACGTGGACACGGGCGCCGCCGGCAATGCGCCGACCCACGTTCCGGCCGGTTACGTTTTTGCCGGCGGTCGCGATCCGTTCTCCTTCACGGATTCCGGATTGGCCGCCGCCACGAGCCGGTACCTCTTCAACGGCGTCTATGACGGCGCTTCGCTGGAAGCCGCCGCCGCCGCCGCCGAAACCGCCGCCGCCGGCGATCCGGGCAATGCGACGCTCGCCGCCGCCGCGACCGCCGCGTTGTTAGAATCCACCATGTCATCCTATGATTTCTCCTATGCCCGCGAGGACTCCCTTCCTCAGGGACTCTTGGAGGACCCGTCCAGGGTCACGTCTCTCCAGTCTGGAGAAGGATCCGCCCCTCCTCCACCTTTGGCTCATGTTAAGGGCAGTCAGTCCTCTCTTTCCAATCCTTCTATCAATCCCTCAGCCACTCATATCTTACAAATGATGGCTCAATTGGATCCGGCCCAACTTCAGACCCTTTACGGCACCTTGCAAGGGTCGGGCACCCCATCTCTCACCACCCCTCAGGGCTCATCTGCTCCTCTCGTCTCTCAGCCCCCGGATAGTGCACCCGAGATCCCTCCTACAACTGTTGATCTCACCCCAGTTCAACCCAAGATCCTTCGATTTTCCAATCTAGAGGCCGGTCAATCTTCCAACTCAGTCCATCAAGTCCTTGACAAGGGGAAGGCTGGGCTCCCTCCCTCTCCACTGGTTGATCCTTATCGGTCTGTTCCTTCAGTGTCGCATGCCCTCGTAGGTCCGGCAGACTTCGTGCATGCTCAGGCCGGGATGGCCCACTCAGCTTACGCGGATATGAGCCCTTCCCCAATCCAATATCCTTCCTATGGGCCTCCCCCTCCATCTGCTTATCCTTTGGCTCCTCGCTCCGAGCCCACTCCTTTTGGTCTGCCTACTCTGTCCCGCGAGCAAGAGTTACTTGATAAATGGGCCACCATGCAATAATAACTCGACTTTCTTCAAAAGCGGGATGGCTCACAATCTTTGACCGCACAACATCCGCTTCTCCCCCTCAATCCGAGCTCCCCACGTACTAGCGGTATGACGGGAATAGCAACCTGTATGTTCATGTGAGGGACTTCATGTATGAGTCAGCACAGTATCAACATGATGATCGCCTTATGGCGTATCTGTTCCGTGGCTCATTGGATGGGGTAGCCCTGGAATGGTTCTATGCTTTGTCGTTGGAGGACGCTGAGTGCTTCAAGGTCGTAAAAGAGAAGTTCATTCAAAGATTTCAAGACTGGGTTGGTCCGGAGTATTCCTTCACCGACCTCGTGGCCGAGAAGATGAGCTAGATGAGGATTTTGCTGTTTATGCTGACCGATGGAGGCAGATGGCTGCCCGTGTGCCCGGTCATCTTGCGGAGGAAGAGAAGGTTAAGCTGCTTATTTCCAATGCCACACCCACATTCCGCAACATTTTAGCCATGAACGGCATCGCCAATATACACCAACTCTATAACCGGGCCAGGTTTATTCAGACCCAGTTCAATGACTCCCCCATCCATAACCTACTTGAAGTCCAAAAGCCTAAACACACTTCTCTCTCTCTCTCTCTCTCTCTCTGAGGGTATTCTTGTCATTTTACATCTAACTGATGGGAATAACAGAATCTATATGGAATATTTGTCTTTCCGTCGATGGAAGTTAACTAGGATGGCATGTTTACATAATTAGAGTTTACAAAGTGATATGCCTGCTAATGCATTTCCAGTAATTTTTTTGCAAATTCATGTCTAACAATGGTTTTCATGTAAAAAACTCTTTTTTTAGTGTTTCATTGTTTAGAGTTCATTGATTATCATTTTCTATTATTTTCTTTTCTTTTCTTTGTTCTTTAGGAATTCACGTCCACTCAGACGGTCGCCATTTTAGTAATTGGCATCTCCCTGAGCGGACGCTAATTCCAAACTTGAGTTCTCTTATTAAATTTTCATTTGACAAAATGACACCTCCATAGAGGTTTCTCAACCGTGCACGTCCGATCGCTTCCCTCGCTAGGGACGAACGTGAGCTTGCTAGAGTCTCAGGTTGCATATCTGACTCGGCGTTGAGTCTGCGTCATCGTCCCGCATCACTAGGGTGGTTAGTAAACTATCCACTGCCATATCTTTGCTTACCTTAACCTTCCGTAAAAAGTCTCGGAGTGCATCTTTGTGGAGCTTAGACCGCTTGATCAATTCTAGAACCGAAATCTTGGCGGGCATCCTGTCCAGATGATGTAATAGATCATATTGGGTACCTGATAGTGGATCTGCCTTTTCCTGGTCAGTAGCCTGCTGCGAGGATTGGGGATTGGGTGGAGATGCACCAGTGGCAGGGTAGTTTCGATGGAACAAATGCCCACTCCATAGGGCAAGGTTCTGGGCCAGCACGACATCGGGTGGGCTCATGGTAGGTGGCTTAATGGGCCCGGTGGAGTGGATAAGCAGTGTAGGGGTAGGTGTGATGGAGATAACGGGGGTAATGGGAGTAATGGGTCCTGCTGGGAGGATGACCAGTGGAGGATTAGATGGAGGGGTGGTGATAACTGGCGGAATGTACATTTTCAGGGGAGTGAGGACGGGTGGAAGGCGAACTTGCAGGGGAGCAAGGACGGGTGGAACAATGGGAGAGGTAGGCAGTAGGATGAGGGGTTTATGCGGAGCGGTAGGCGTGGATGGTGCAGTAGTGGTGGCTTGATGGTTTGGCAGGAGGATGACGGGCGTAGAAGGTGAGGGAGGGTTGCGGTAGGTATAGTGGAGGCCATGTGCCTTTGGACAGAAGATTCATCATCATAAGACCACCCAGCATTAGGAGTCAGGCGTTGGACAAGGTTGACCTGTGCCGGTGCCGGTGGTTGAGGCTGCGAAACGAGCGAATGATTCGACAGGGGGTTTTGGTGGATCCCCACATTGTGTGCAGGCTGTTGTTTTTGTGCTTGCTGTGGTTGCTGCTGCGCTTGCTACCTCAGTGCCTGCCTTCTCTTCTCTTTAATCTCAATAATGACTTTGTGCATTTCGGCCCAATCGATGTGCTACCCTTCATGTAAATCAGACACAAAATCTCTGAATTGGAAATAGTTCTCTATGGTATGCCCGGACTGCCGGTGGAACATACAATACCTAGACTAGTCAACGATTGGATTCCAATTAGGCCATTCCGGAGGAAGTTGAAGTGCACCAATGGACATGAGGGATGAGAATATGTCCGAGAGGGTCTCAGGCAAAGGAGGATATTAAGAGCCCTTTGGAGCCGGGCACTTGGGTGCATAGCCGTTAGGAGGTGGAACATTGTGGTATTGCGGGGGTTGTTGCGGTGCGGGGAAGGAAGGTTGGGCATTTTGTGGAGCAGAGAAAGAGGGTTGTGCACTTTGTGGAGCAGGAAATTGGGGATTACGCAGGGGTTGTTGGAAGTGGGGTGGAGCAGATTGGTTAGGAAAGGAGAAAGCAACGGCTTGCACCTACTCATTGGTTTGGACTCCCTTGGTGATGGGCCCCTAAGGTTTTCTATTATACTTGAGCTTTTGGGTCTCAAAGAGAGTGTGGATAGAAGAGTCCTTGAATTGGGTCTGGATGAACCTAACCCGACTATGTAATTAGTGCATATTGGTGATATCATTCATGGCCAAGATATTGCAGAAGGTAGGTGTACAATTAGAAATGAGCAACTTCACCTTCTCTTCCTTCGGAATGTGGCCCAGCACACGGGGGGACATCTGCCTCCATCTATCAGCTTCCAGTGCATAAAAAGCCCTTGATACGGCAGCCAGGCACTGTAGCTACAGTGCCAGCCGCCGGCTATCTCTCACACAGCACTATAGCCACAGTGCCCCGGCCGCCGAATCTCTCTCACATCTCACTCCCACCCAGCCATCGATTGGCACCCCTCTGGCCTCCATATCATGCCTTAGCCGCCTCCTCACTTTGCCAGCCATCGGATAAAGCCCCTCTTATCCTGGCCACCGTATGGCCCTCTTTTGTTACATCCTGGCCACCGTATGGACCTCCCTTGATGCAGTCGGCCACCATATGGCTCTTTCTTTTGGTTCCCCTGTGCCACACCTGATCTCCTGATAGCTTGAGGCAGAGCTGAGCATGATACTCAGAGCCGTATCAACGGGGTCTGCACCCCTACAGTGTGAATATTTCTCCCAGTTATCCTGTCAGGTTGGAGAGATCCACCACTTGCTATGATGTGTTCTTCTTTGACTTTGCATAAGGGACAAGGGATAAACTACCTCAATGATGGATGATGTCCCGTAGTTGGGTCTCAGGCTTCTATATGCCTGCATCTCATGGACTCTGTTTTAGCACTCCGTGGACGGATATCCTATGTGTTCCTCTGCATGCTCTATAGTCAAGGGGAAATACTGTCAGAATTCATTCAATAGGCCGATATATCGTACCGTGTTTTTCGAATTACCCCTTTGGGTCACGAAGGTCTGTCGATTCCTATGGCATGTTCTTCAATGACTTCGTTAGCGAAATAATGAATAAATTGCCCTAACAGCAGATAGTATCCCATTGCTCTCGCCCTTGTGGCCCTCGAGCTTTGGTATGCTCATGGGTTATGGATCCCATCTTGGCTCTCCATGGATGGATATCCTATATGTCTCTTGGCATGTCCCGAGACATGGGGAGACGCTGTCGGAATCAAAAGGGAGGCGACGTCATGTTGTACCTTCCCCTGTATTCCGATCATTCCATCAAACCATAAAGCTTCATATGATATCATAGCATGAGCTCCGGTGACATTGATGGAGATAGGGAACTTCAATCGCTGTTATGGCGAATAGTGCCCCCAACCTCCTACGTCTCATGAGCTGTGCTCATGCTCGCTCCCATAAGAGCTCTTAAGCATACCCTGCAACGCTAATGGGCCAAGAACAATTGGCAGAACTCACCCGGGCTATCATCTTTGATATGTCCGTCTGTTTTGGAACCCATCTCGGCACTCCGTGAATGGGTCTCCTATACTCTTCCCCCAAAATATTCTGGGGCAGGGGGAGATGTTGCCGAAATCCCACTGGGAATTCGTGATTTAGCTCCGCATTATGTTTCTTGGGTTTCCACTCAGTTTTCACTCTTTATTGTGGTAGTGACCTCACGGCTACTCACACCAAATTATGAGAGCCACATATCCAATTTAAGGGAATAAATCATTGATAAGGTGCCATTCCCGACATATATTGTCCCGGTAACATACGAGTCAGCCCAAATGTGGTCACGCCAGGTCTATACTTGCGGTCCCATATGTGTGTACTGCAACGCTATGAGCGGCCTCAAAATAAAAAGGTAGCCACTCATTAACAAGCCTGTGAGTAATATGGACCACTTAGAGGGTTAGCCCTCAGGTTCCCTACTCACCATAGGGTATAGGATTGCCATCTCGGCATGATCATCTTTCTAGAGTTCGTCTCGACACCTCGTGGACGATCCTCCTATACTCTCCCCAACAGTCTGTGGGACAGGGGAGGTGTTGCCAATTGATTCATCCCTCTTCTTTGGCTGATTTAATTAACAATCCATGATCCTGCATTTGGCATTTGAACATTCGGCATTAGCATGTGTAATCTAATATTCATGTCAAGGAACTTCCTTATTGATGACCAACCAAGGAACAGTTTAACACAACTCATACTTTGAGGATAAGGGCCGTGAGTTATAGATTGTCATCATCAAAACAAGAGGTGCACAACACTGCAGCTATTGTTTCTCTTTCTATCTGTACGGGCTCTACCTAAACTTCTTCTAACTTCACAACATATGCAACTTCCTTGCCCTTGCATGTCTTTCTTAGCCATCTGCCACCCTGGGAGGCACAACTGCCCTTAAGCAAGCTAGTTTCACTGATAAGGTTGGCAACCACTGCTTCTTTCCCAAACAAATGAATGCTACAGTGGGCAAAGATTACGATGAGAGGAGTTCCATATGCTAGAAGTGCTCCCCTATTGCTGACACCATTTTCTTTGCTGATTCGCTCCACAATGGTTCTTATTCCTTCATACATTATTGCTCCCAGGTTGATTCTCTATTTCTTTTTAGGGCCAACACAATTTGTAGATCGATGTCACTCATATGAGCGAAGCTACCTCCCCCAAGACATATGTAATGGGGGACACTAGATGGAGAATCCTTAGTTTTGAGTCTGCCTTCCATGTGATGATGTCCTCTGCGTTTGAGCCCTACAGCCCGTGGATGATATCCCTTCTTTCTCCCTTCTCAATTGATTTTCACGGCCTAAGCCCTTGACAATCACTTCCCAAGACTTCATTTAGAAGGGTCTCGGTGATGACCACTTCTATTCACTTTACCATGGTCCTCAGATAATTCCCTTCAACTTTCAAGTTCCCAAAGAAGAGGCAGACGTGCTAGGGTAGAGAGTATCAACGGAGAATACCACCAAGCATCCAGCCACATCAAGCATTTATTCCACATTTATGCCCTTTGCTGCAAGCACACTGTAGATATTTTATCTACCCCGCCCCCAAACTAAGCTCACATATATGCATGAAAGCATGAAAGTATGAACAGAGGGAAAGGGGTGATAAGAGATAGAAGAACTGACTATGATCACCACCAAGGGATAACAACACCAAAGGGGTGAAGAAAAGAGTGCGACGACGCCGTGTACCTTGGAAAAGGATGAAGACATGATCAGGCTTGACAAATGGGGTGTGGGGAATGACACGGGTTGCACCTCCTCACCTTCCAGCTGGCTAGAAGAAGAGGGCCTCACGTTCAATCTTGCTCTCTAGCAAAACAAAGCTAACACAAAGGATAAAAATCCATTAGATCATGAAGTGCAGAATCTGTCCCGGATGTGTAAAATAGGGTGAGAAATTAAGGGAGAACGCATTGGGGGGAGGTTTTTAACCCCTATGGAAGGGTGCAAAAGATAGGTGTGTGTGTGTTGTAATGATGTATGATCAAAAAGATTGAATAATCACGTAGCACAACTATGGGAAATAGAGATGCAAAACAAGAAAAAATGCATGCATGTGCAGCAAACTGTGTACAGACTAAGTGTGAAAACCGTGATGATTTGAGAAAAGAGGAGGTGAAGAGCTAGGAGTAGAAAGAGAGATAAGAAGCCCTTGAGCATGAAAAATGTAGCCAATACTTTCCTCTTCAGGTTGAGGTCGAAGAACTGAGATGGGGATGCAGCATGGCTTCGCCCTGAACCAAAGAATCGCCCCCCGTCGAGCACTGTAAACTGGGTTCTTTAAATAGAGGTGCAGCAATTGATTGGGGTTTGCCATAATCACTCAGTTGCAGGTTTTCCCGCATTCTACATGGCCACCCAGGCCAACCCGGGGGTGCTCCGACAGTAGGCCACGATAAGTGGCACCCAGCAATGAGGCCGGGATCTACCCCCAAGATGCCTCCATCTAGCCTTTGAAGGTCAAAGGGAGACCCATCATGGTCAACCATGGGCCTTAGAATCTTATAGCACTCGTACTCGGTCCATATACGCGTGTTGGGAATTCTCCCAAACACCTTATAGGCACACGTACCCCAGCCATTTTACAACAAGCCAAAGGCCAACCCGTGGCTCCAGCACTCCAACCACATCCTATGATGACCCTCTAGTAAGTCGGGGCCACCCTCGACCCTCAAATATGTGGTGACATGCCACTTCTATTCAGTTCCCGAGCCAACCTATGACTGCCGTCAACTTGCCATCTTGCGTGGCACACACTATGAAAGCCAGACCCACATGCCTGGGACTCACTCTCTCAGCTCCCATGATCCCCTGCCCATACTCCAAGGCCAAATCTAAGGCCCGCCAGTGTTGGGCTGGCCTGCGTGCTTGGGGTTGTCCCCACCCGTGTTGTTGTTTTGTTTCTTTGGGCCATGTCCTTCATTTTTGTAACTGACCCCTCTGCGTAGGCTGTCCACTTTTCTGGCCAACATCCTTTTGTACTTCCTTTTCCCTTCTTGTTATATTAATAAAACTGCCTAGCTGATCTTTGGATCTGCCTAGCTATTGCCATAGTAAAAAAAAGGCCCACCAGTCATTCACCCAAGCCGATTGACAACCTGAGGTCTATCAAGGATTTCCCCGAACACCTTACGAATGGCAGCAACAACATGACATCGACAAGCCCTCACAGGACAATCCCAACATTCCTAAGTGTTTTGTCCTTCAAAGGAGATCCCTAGATAATTAAAGAAGACCCCCGAGAGACACCCCTCGGGGCCACGGCTCACCCGGGGGGGAGTTCGGCCCGGGTGCGACTGCGCCCCGGGGAGGGCAAACCCCTTTGGGGAGTGTGCCATTCTCCCAGCCCAGTGGCCCCAAGGCCATCTCCTAGTCCCAATTACTCCCAGCTCCTAGTCTGTGCAAGGTCAACAGACGTACCCATTTTTTTAACTGAAGGGTAATACTTGCAAGGGGGGAGAAGAGGGAGACCGTTCATCCGTTCATTACGGAAGGGGATAGACGCTCCACCCCGGCCACCAGGCAAGCGAATTTTCATTAAGGAGTGCAGAAATAGAAAGAACAGTATAGGGGGAGGGTAGGAAGAGGGCACCCAAACTTATAGAAACGAATGGAGTGACACACAACAGGAGGGAACAAAGCACAATAAGCCCTACGCAAATAGAGACGAAAGGGCACAGCCCAAAGAAACCCAAAAGCCTAGCCGCCCTCCAAAGGACAGAAGTGATACAATTGATAAGGTGAGGGGACTTAGAGGCCCCACTCTCGATTAGAATAGTAGCGTAGATTGTTAGATCCACATCGAGAGTTTCTGGTGTTCCTACGATCGGGCCTACCTGTTTGTGGAAGGATCTGACGATGAAAGCTCGGGACCGTGCAAGTCTCACGTCAATGTTCATGTTCCTCGTACGCACACGTCCAGTCAACCAGTGTCCTCCAGTATTCTTTTGTCCTCTTGAAATTAGTCAAAGTAGGATAAAAATAGAAGAAAAAATGGTTTTTATAGAGTGGGGGTCACCCTCTCTCTCTCTCCATTTGATCCTCCATGTAATTCTGGAGCTGTACTCTCAAGGAAACATTCTTCTTCCAGATTCTGATTTTATTGTTATGACATTGCTCCGTTCTCATAGGTATGTGCTCTGTGTATCATATCCTTCAATTTTTACTAGATATGGATTTGACCCTTGAGATATTGGGACTAAGATGCTTTAAAGATATCATGAATCATGATGCTTCATGACGGATATGTGGTTGAAGGTTTGCAGATTTGCCTTGCATGAATTTTGGGCTTTGAGGAGTTTTAGTTTTTGTCATTAGAATGAAATTAAAATATAATTAATCAGGTGGGTATATAATTTGTTCTACAAATAAGGTAAAATGTGTAGAAATATATTGGAATAAGTCCCTTCATTTAACAACCATCTGGAGATGAGAAAATTCAGAGAATTTTCTTCAGGTTGGCGTCAAAGTAAGCAAAAATATGGAAATAACCTTATTGCCTCCTAATGATAATGAAGGATTAAGAAGGGGGGATGCCGGACGCTACCCTGCTACTTGGGGGGGTGTGTGTGAAGGTAAGCACAGGGAGGCGAAATAACCTTTACCAGTGGGGTTGCAAACTAGCAGAGCCGAGCTGAGTATTATTTTACTCTAGAGGTGTGCTGTGTGCATGGTTTGATGAGGATTTTTCTCAAACCAAACCAAACCAAACCAAACTGGATTAAGGGTTCAACCTGAACCAAACCAAATCGAATGACTCTGAAACCCAACCAAATTGAATTAATCCGGTTTGGTTCAGTTTGAACCAAAACTCTCCAAAAGAGTGAAGATTGTGACTAATTATTGGCAGTATTGGGAAAGTATTCACTATTTGGGGAAAGACATCTCTATTCACTGCACAAGAATGTGACACGAAGAGAACTCTCAAAGGAGTGAGGAATGTGACTAACTGTTTGGTCTATTTTTTTACATGCAGAAATGCCCTAAAATTGATAGAAATGCTCACCCCTAGTCCTGATCTCAATGTTGTGACAGTCGAGTGGGGGAGATCAGGGGACTACTCTCATTCGGGGGAAATGGAGGACTTCAATGCTTTCATTGTGGATGCGGCCTTGATTGATATTAGACCATCGAATCCCCATTTTACATGGTCTAATATGAGGACTGACCCTACTTGTTCTTGCCTGGATGGATTCCTGCTGTCTATAGATTAGGAGGACTACTTTCCCCATCTTTCCTCTTGCTGTCTGGCTAGGCCGATCTCCGATCCCAAGCCATTGTTGCTGAGGACTTCTAGCCTATGTTCAGATTGGAGAGACACTCATTCACGGACATAGACTTCTTGAACATTGTTAGTCAAGCTTGGACCACTCCTAGATATGAGATGTCAGCTATGGCTAGATTGGTATGCAAGATGAAACATGTGGCGCAGGTTCTTCAGTGATGGGGTGCATTCAAAGTGTTACAGGGCAAGGCTGTTAAAGATAGAATCCTAGATGAATTGGAGGCATTGGATTGCTTGGAGGAGGTTGGTCTGCTCGATGAACAAGACAGATGGCATAGAGACACTCTAAAGGCAGAATTTGAGAAGATCCTGGTGAGAGAGGAGATCTATTGGAAGCAAAGGTCGAGAGAGAAGTGGCTCAAAGAAGGGGACAAGAACACTGTATACTTTCAATGCATAGGTTTAGGGAGGAGAAGAATAAATTCAATTAGATCCATCAAGGTTGGGGATCAATTGTTCTCAAATGAGGCGGAAATCAGGAGGTAGGCGAGGGTGTTTTTCTCTTAGCTCTTCCTGACAGCCGACGAGATCGAGGTCTTCAACAGGCGACCGCAGGATTCCCCTTACGTTACGCGGCAGGAACCCGGGACACGTCCTTCCTGTGCGTTGCCGTATTGCATGCATGTACATGGGGCCTTGAGTGAGGATAAAAAAGTTTTTGTCATCCGGATGGTCAATGACGACAAGGTGTTTGGCGCTGCGACGGCAGGAGCTCCCTTCAATGTCTATGCGCCGGGTAACTATGTGGTGGCAGACAAGCCGGGGCAGAGGGAGCCTGTACGCACCTGGGCTTATGGGGTGAAGGCGGGGGATACGATAAGCGATGTGTGGCCGCTGGGGGAA
>JANBPO010002596.1:11220106-11387230 GCA_024336825.1 Amorphophallus titanum
CGGGCTGACGCCGGGGCATACGCCACCCGCTCCGCGGCCGCGGGGGCCCCCCCCGGCGCGCCGGTATCTTTTACGGGTGTACGGACCCAATGGGTTTTACCGGGAGTTTGCGGGCGACGCAAACGATCCCGGACTCGACGTCGAGCTTTTTTATGAAGCGAACGGTTCGCGGCTCACCGGGAATGCGGGCTTGCTGTTGAAGAATAGCGGCGCTGCCTGTACGGTGGAGCTGGTGGATCACTCGTATGGCGGTAAATATCCGTCGAAGCTGGTGGGGGTGGGGGAGACGGCGACGATCCTGCTGCCGCTGGGGAAGAGTCATGGCTGGTATGACGTCTCGGTGCGGGTAGGAAGCTTTGCGCAGCGGTTTGCCGGCAGAGTGGAAACGGGGAAGGACAGCATCAGCGATCCTGCGATGGCGTGACGAGTGTCGCGACGCTGGCCTGAGCTGACGGACACCAGGTGTATCAAAATAGGACAGTATTGTGTCCAACGGTATAGGTTAAGCTGCTGAAATGTAATAGTTTAGTGATCTGGCATTGGTTTTACAGCTCCCACACTAACTAACATGAGGTAACTATGATCTTCAATTATTTCAAGATAGCCTGGCGCAATATGATGAAGGCCAAGGCTTTCTCCTTTATCAATATCTTCGGTCTGGCGGCGGGTCTGGCCTGCTGCATGCTCATCAGCGTCTATCTCCTCTATGAGGTAAGCTACGACAGCTACCAAAAGGACGTGAAGAACATGTACCAGATGGCTACGATCTTCGATGTGCAGGGGAAGACCTTTAAGCTGTCGGCTACACCAGCGCCGATGGCCAAGCAGGTAGTGCGGGATTTTCCTGACGTCCAGGAGGCGACAAGGGTACTGCCGCTTTCGACCTTCGAGGATAAGGATCTGTTGCAAAATTTTATTCCGGGCGCGGCGCCGGTGTCGTTGTATGTAGACAATGGCTTTTTGGCCGACAGCAATTTCTTCGATTTCTTTAGCTATCCTTTTATTGAAGGCGATCCGAAAACGGCGTTGACGCGGCCGCTGACCATTGTGCTTTCCGAAGACCTGGCGCATAAACTGTTTGGCAACGGCATGGCCCTGGGACGGGTAGTGCACGTAACCAGCGCCAATAATGGCGTTCACGATTTTGCGGTTACCGGCGTTTTTCGCCCCGTGGATGCGCCCAGCCATATCGAGGCCAATTTCTTTTTGTCGATGACCGGCGGCGATATGGAACAACAGATGAAACAGTCGGAGAACGATTTTGTGACGAACAACATGTTTGTCACTTACCTTAAGCTGCGGCCGGGCACCGATCCGGCCACGGTCGAGGCGAAATTCCCGGCGTTCCTCGATAAATATGCCGGCAAGGGAATGGCTGCCATGGGTATGCACAAGACCCAGCTTTTGGTACCGGTTCTTATGCTCATATTTTGGGCTTATAACCTTTGAACCATTAACGCGCATAATGGTCTTGATTGATGCTACTCTAAAGGGAGAATGTTAATTCTTAAAATAAGAACCCCTGATGTGTGTGTCCTATTTTGATGCTTTTTTTTTTGGATGAATGAGACCAAGGATTACTCTTGGGGGAGTACACAATTTGTGCTATCTCCACTAATAGTATCCGGCCATAATTTTATTGATAATGAGAGAATCATGTACAAAGAGACATCGGGGCATACCCCTGAATAGATGGCAAAAGAAACCGAAACCCAACAATAGAACAACTTATATCCACCAGCTAGGAAGACCAGCAACATCCACGGTGGCACATCCACGAGCCCGATTGGGGAGATCATTCCAGCACTTGAAGTCCATATTGGTACGGGTGGTGCATGCTAAGGATGCAAGAGCATATGCAACTGAGTTGCCTTCCCTGTAGATATGTTGTAGGTTCCATTTTGTACTTGACAGAATTACTTTGATTTCTTCCCACCATTTGCAGATCTTTCATGGAGGAGAGTCACTAGACTGAATCATAGTGGTAAGGCAATTGGGAGGCCACTTTTCACCACCATTCTCAGCCCATCTAATAATGCTCGAGCCTCAGCCACCAGGTTCATCCCCACACCATAATAGTAAGAAAAATCATAAATGAACTCACCCCTACAACTCCTAAGACAGCCACCTCCACTAGAAGGTCCTAGGTTGCCTTTGGCAGCCCCATCAACATTGAGGGCATAGCCATTAGCAGGGCAATACCACTTGATTATCTTAGGAGGCTTTACTGTGATGTTATAAGAAAGCCTATACTGCTCCAAAGCTAACTTTTCATTTTCTGAAGGAGCCTCGGTGAAGTTTATTTGTTGAAGAGAATGCGCCACCTGCCCCATGATCTGTTGTTGCAACATTCTAATAGAGGGCCTCTTGCCTTCATATTTAGTTTCACATCGAGCCTTCCATATCTCCCAAATAATGTGCACCATTGTGAGGATTGCAGCATAACCAAATAGGGTTGTTGTATCAGCTAAGCATAGTATATCCCAGCAATTGACAGTGATAGATTCTGAGACTCTGCACCGGGAGTCGAAAAGAGGCCTGAAATACATCCACAAGGAGCACCCAATGAGCATTTTGGCTAAGATTTTTTTCTCTGCATTCCAAGATTGAGACCAAGCCTAGAGTTGCCAATCTATTGCATCTTCCTGGGTTTGCTGGTCCCTAATGCCCATGGGGAAATAGCAAAATCAACAAACTTGTCATTCTCCTGGTTTCATTGCAGACCAAGGTGTAATCTGGAGTATCAATACTTTTTATTTGTCAGCAAACAGAGGGTGTGCAAATAAAAATGATAGCTTTTCATAGCTCAGAATCAAGAACTTCACGCTCTTTGATATAAAATATAAGTTGGTTGTGTTGCTTGGTACCATTTTCTTTGTGAAATTTGATCAATTGATGCCGCCATTATTTGTGAAAGATGTGCTTTCACAAGGAAAGTGGAAGCAATATTTGGTACTGTTCCAGGGAATGATTGCCTAATTCCCAGCATTGGAATGGGTAAGACATTCTCCGGAAGGGTCTTATACAGTGGAACTATCGTTTTGTTGAATCTGGATAAGCGAGTAGGATATGTTGTATCATATTTTTTATTGGAAGGCTTTCCAGACTGGGTGAGTCTTTGAGGCCATTCCAATTCCTGGGAACAAGCTCTTCTGCATATTGATCGGTCGGCGGCGCAGATGATCTCCTACGAGCTTTCGATGGGGCTCTCGATCATCGGTCTCGTGATGATCATCGGGTCCCTGAAGCTCGGCGACATCGCCGCCGCCCAGGGCGCGGCGCTCTTCCATCTCGGTCCGATCGCGATCCCGAAGTGGGGGATCTTCACCCAGCCGATCGGTTTCCTGATCTTCATCACCTGCACGTACGCGGAGACGAACCGGCTCCCGTTCGATCTTCCGGAAGGCGAATCGGAAATCGTCGCGGGTTACCACCTCGAATACTACTCGATGATGTTCGGCATGTTCATGATGGCCGAGTACATCAACATGACGGTCGCCTCGGCGCTGACCGCGACGCTGTATTTCGGCGGCTGGCAGCTCTTCCCGGGCCTCGACTACCACCTCGCGCAGTCCGGCCTGACCGGGATGAACTTCGAGTGGGTCCGCGTGCTCCTCGAGGCGACCTGTTTCACCGTGAAAACCGTCTTCTTCATGTGGCTCTTCGTCTGGGTCCGCTGGACGATCCCGCGGTTCCGGTACGACCAGCTCATGGCGCTCGGATGGAAGATCCTCCTCCCGCTCTCGCTCGCGAACATTTTCGTCACCGGTCTCCTGATTTACCTGAAGGTGCTCTAATTTATGCTCGTTAAACGAAATACGAACGCCTTATCGAACCTCTACGTGATCGAAGTCGTGAAAGGACTTTGGATCACGATGCGGAACATGCTCTTCACGAAGCACGTGACGATCCAGTACCCGGAAGAACGCCGGAACTACTCGGACCGGTACCGCGGCCAGCACTACATCAAGGCCACGAACGGCGTGGAGAACTGCACGGCGTGCATGCTCTGCCCGACGGTCTGCCCGGCCGAATGCATCCACATCGAAGCCGGCGAGCGGCCCGACAAGGAGAAGTACCCGGTGAAATTCGACATCGACATCCTTCGCTGCTGCTTCTGCGGCATGTGCGAGGAAGCCTGCCCGAAGGACGCGATCAAGCTCTCGAAGATCTACGAGATGTCGACCTCCGTCCGGAAGGTCTACGACAAGGATTTCCTCCTCGAACAACGGGGGCACAAATGATCGGCGTTTCCCCGGTGACCTTCGTCCTCCTCGCGGGCCTTTCGATCGCCTGCGCGCTCCTCGTCGTTTTCAAGAAGAACCCCGTTTCGAGCGCGTTCTCGCTCGTGCTGCTTTTCGCGGCGTTCGCGGGGATCTACGCGATGCTCGGCGCCCATTTGATCGCGGCGCTCCAGGTGCTCGTCTACGCGGGCGCGATCATGGTGCTCTTCGTCTTCGTGATCATGCTCCTGAACGCCGACGAGCCGTCCTTCGACTTGGGCCGTTCGCATCCCGTGCTCCGCGGAGCGGTCGGGGCGTTCTGCTTGATCCTGCTCGGATTCTTCGTCTGGGCCCACCGCCACAGCGCCTCCGGCGTTCCGGTCGGAACGTTCACCCCGGAGGCGATCGACGCGTCCGGCGGGAACTCGAAGGTGATTTCCCAGCTCATGTTCTCGAAATACATCCTTCCGTTCGAACTGACGTCCGTCCTCCTGCTCGGCGGGATCGTCGGCGCGGTCGCGATCGCGAAACGGAACGCCCATAAGACCGGAGGTGCCCAGTGAACGAAGCGAACGTCCTTTCCGGAGGCCTCCAGCCCTGGGTGGTCCAGTCCTTCTGCGCGATCATCTTCTTCATCGGGCTCGCGGGGGTGATGGTCCGCCGGAACATCCTCGTGATCCTCATGTGCGTCGAGTCGGAAGAGTAGTTGTAATCTACCTTCTCACTCGAGGAAGACGTAGCCGGGGTAGGTTCCTCCCTGGTCGAGGGAGAGGCACTCACTCGAGTGTCCTCGGCTTCTTCCTCGCGAGGGCTGGGGGATGGCGAGACTCCGGACCGCAACCTCCTCCTTGTGTATATCAGCTTCGGCTCGGGGGCCGCCTGAGCCTCTATCTGGACAGGGAGGGGCGCGAGGGGGCTGTCCAACAAAGAGATATCCTGGTTAGATAAAGACTCACGGATCCCCAGCGCGAAGCAGGGTATGTCATCCTTGATGGGAAGAGGGAGTTACCCCGTCTGGTCACCGCCACCGGGAGCGAGTCGAGGATCGTCTCCTCCGTGAGAGGCACGGTCCCGGAAGCACCGGCTTCATCCATAGCAGGGGCAGATGTCGACGCGGGCTCCTCCGTAGGGCCTAAGAGAAAAGAAAACCCACATGAAAGGCCTTATCTCACAAGGCAAAAAGACGCTAAGCAGGGTAGGAATCCTACCAGTGGGTCTGCTAGGCTCGGCCAGAGCAGCTGCAATGGCCGCCCTAAGCCCCCTCGCTTCGGCCATCTTCTGCTCCATCCCCCGACGGCTAAGCGTCACCAAAGGGCCCTCCACCGAGAGCCTCCTCACTGCGGCTGGAAGCAGAACGGACACAGGTTACACAAATGCAAGCGGTTTCCCAGCGATGGGGAGCAAAGGCCGAAAGTCGTCGACGTTAAAAGACCCTACCGGCAGGGCTTTTCGGCTCAACCTGGGGTGAGGCGAATGCGGCAAAGGAGGGGGTCGGCGGAGGAGAGGAGGTCGAAGTCATCCGCGACACCTCCGCCCTCCTCCGCTCCGCCTCTTGTTCGGTCGTCGCCCTCGCAGTGGCGAGCGCCTTCCCCACCGGTGACGTCACCAGAAGCCCCCCAGCTTCTCTGGGTGAACGAACTGGGGTCGACGGCAGCTCGGATCCAACCCGAGGCTCATCCGCAACTTGGACCGGCAAAGGCAGAGGCTCCTCCCCGACTGGCGAACACGGAAAGTGCCCGGGGGTGAACTTCTTAAGCAGAATAGATACAAGCCCTCTTCAGGGGCGAGGGTGTGGAAGGAAATCTCACCAGTCGGTTGGCTCGGCGCGCCCTGACCAGCTTCAAACTCCTCGAATGACGAGATCGAAGGCGGCACAGGGACAGTCCTTGAAGCTTGGGCAGCCTTCGTCTTCCGGCGTTTGGCTTCCCGCCGCCCGGCCACCTTCGCTGCGCCTATCGCCTTCTTCACCGGCGATCGCACCCGGGACTTCTTCGTAGGGGGAGGCAGGGGAGTGGTGGTCGGAGCTACCGGCGCTGCCTCGAAATACCCCGGCTTCCCAGCTTGCCGGAGGAGGTTCCGGTAGGTAGCCATTTGGGTGCTGTCCGGATGGTCTGCAATGAAGAGAAAACAGGAGGAGGCCAGGAGTTAGTCGATGCCAGGCATGCGACATAAACCAATGGCGGCAGAAAAGAAATATGACACGTTCGCGTGTTGGAACATACCATGCGGGCCGGTGTAGAGGCGAAGAGACACTGGCCAATAGGTCAGGGAAGGCACCCGGTCCCGGCGAGCTGCCTCCCTGACCAGCCAGCATACATCGCCGATCTTCTGACATTTATCGGCCAGAGCGGCCAAATCAGCATGTTCCTTGGCCGCAAGATGGCAATACAAGCTGAAGTGGTCCATCCCCCACCCTTCGGCGTAGTGGAAGGCCACGTGCAACTATACAATAACGCTATTCTAGATTCATAACCTCTTCAATCAAACAAGAGAAAGAAATTAAAATTTCTTTATTTCATTGATATATACGATATGTTTCCTATGCTGACTGGATTCATGAATTATGGTCAACAAACAGTACGAGCTGCAAGGTATATTGGTCAAGGTTTTATAATTACCTTATCTCATGCAAATCGTTTACCCGTAACTATTCAATATCCTTATGAAAAATCAATCACATCGGAGCGTTTCCGGGGTCGAATCCATTTTGAATTCGATAAATGTATTGCTTGTGAAGTATGTGTTCGTGTATGCCCTATAGATCTACCCGTTGTAGATTGGAGATTGGAAGCAGATATTAAAAAGAAACAATTGCTTAATTATAGTATTGATTTTGGGGTCTGTATATTTTGTGGTAACTGTGTTGAGTATTGTCCAACAAACTGTTTATCAATGACTGAAGAATATGAACTTTCTGCTTATGATCGCCACGAATTGAATTATAATCAAATTGCATTGGGTCGGTTACCAATATCAATAATTGAAGATTACACAATTCAAACAGTTATGAATTCAACTCAAATCAACAAAATAGACAAGGATAAACCCCTTCATTCAAGGACAGTTACCATAAAAAGGGAGCTTCAATCCCCATCGGGTGTTGCCAAGATGTTTCCGGGCACCCCCTAACGTGATTTGGTTGCCTAGTCCACTCAGTTGTCCCAGTTCACCCAACTGCCCCCAGTACACTCAACTGTCCCAGTTGATCCAGCTGTCCCCAGTCCACTCAGCTACCCCAGTTGATCCAACTGTCCCCAGTCCACTCAACTGCCCCAGTTGATCCAACTGTCCCCAATTCACCCAGCTATCCCCAGTCCACTCAGCTGCCCCAATTGACCCAACTGTCCCAGTCTACTCAACTGCCCCAGTTGATCCAGCTGTCCCCAGTCCACTCAACCGCCCTAGTTGATCCAGTGGCCCCCAACCTATCTAGCTGTCCCAGTCTATCTAGCAGCCCTACTTTATCCAGCTGCCTTATCCTATCCCACTGTCCTAGTTTACATTGTTGTCCCAGCTTATCTAACTATCTCAGTAGACTTAACTGTCCTAGTCAACCCAACATCTAACCATGTTCTGAGTCATAATTCTCCCTGATGTCTATTTTATTCCAGTCATCTCGATCCCTGACCTATATTCGGCTTTCCCCCAAGTCAGTTATGATCCGGACACATAAGCTATCCCAGCCACCAGCTTAACTCCAGGTCAGTTACACCTCGACCGCCCCTCTTACAGTTGCGGCCGTGCCACTGCCCCAACGTATGTCTCGGCCAAGGCATGGAACTGTGTCCCGATATAGGGGGATATCTACTGTACCAGCAAGCCTTCGCCCGAGCATGCACCCGTGCCGGTATGCTGGTGTTCTAAGGGATGTCCGACCGCTCAACTCGGGCGAAACTCGGATCCCTATACACTCAAGTGAACACCAACAATGCTACATTTGGGGCCGATGCTTCCCAGCACATAGTCCCCCTGCTCGGGACATTATCACGTAAACAATTGAGTTCTTTATGATGCAATGACCTGGGAACCAACATTAATAACGGAATTGTCCCGGGGCTTGCACTTAATATAAACTTTCACTGTATTCAAATTATGCCTTTCATGGCTCACATCAATGAAATATGGATGATTATGTTCATGATATTCCCACTTTCATGAAATCGAGGTGTCATGCACCCTCTCCAATAGAGATCTCTATATATATGTATATACTTAGATATATGAGTTTTAGTATATATATATATATATATATATATATACCCAAGGATGGCCCACACTGGGTTTGATCCGTCGTTTCCCCCGGACGTCGGGATCCGTGGCCTTACCCGGGAGCCAATGCACCCATGGGCACCACTCGGCACATCCTTCACCCGTGCTACCCGTGGATGGGGGGCATTTGTAGACGTGCAAAATCGCACGCCCCTGTGTCTCCGCCAGTCCAACAGCGACTATAGTTTCAACCAAAGAGACCCTGGAGAACACGTCCCATCTGGACTCTCCGAACAGACAACATGCTGCCGTGGAGCCGTCTCCGGAATCACGACAGCGAAGAGAAGTCAACCCCCAGGGAAGCTCACTGCTCATGGACCCCCGAAGAGAATCAAACGGATCGTTAATCAGGTCCGAAATAAGCCAGGAAATCCACCTCAACAAACGCTCTGTGCCTTCGGCGGCACGCCCGAAGGGCCTTCAACGGCACACCATTAAGTGCCTTCAGCGGCACACCCTCAAGTGCCCTCAGCGACACGCTTCTTGTGCCTTTCAGCGGCACACCCCCAATGGCCTTCGACGGCACACCTCAAGTGCCCTCAGTGGCACACTTCTTGTGCCTTTCAGCGGCACACCCTCAATGGCCCTTTCAACGGTACATTACCTAATGGCCTTCAGCGGCACACTTTCTGTGCCCTTTCAACGGCACAAAGGAAAGAGCCCTTTAGCGGCACACTTCAGGTGCCCTTCCAACGGCACCCTGTCTTCAACGGCGCACTCTTGTGCCCTCTTCAACGACACGTTGTTAGGGCCCCTTCAACGGCGCAGCATGGCGCCCCAGTAAACCTTCAACGGTACAACCTAAAGCTTCAGCGGCACGGTCTGACTGACGGCGCGGACCAAATCTCACGCCATGTCCTACGGGATCCTTGGCGCGCAGTGGCCCGTCCGAGGTGGCAGATGGAGAGCTACCCACGCTGTCTACTCTCCATGCCGTCAAGGACGCCTGGGTCAAATCCCCATAAGTGCACCATTTCCCGTCTTCGTCACACCGTGTCCGAAGAGCCATGTGCCGCTGGGGTATAAAAACCCCTTCCTCTCCATCGGCGAACGAGAGATAGACAGGAAGAAGGAGACAGAGACACACAAGAATGACACAATACCTCTCCTCACGTGGAGAATGATTGGGAATCTCGTGGGCCCCAACTCTACGCGGGAAGAAGTGATCATGCCTGATGCGTGAGGGGGGTCGTGCTAAAAAGGGAAAAAGATAGTGAGACTTTTCATTCGAGGGGATTTCTTAGAGAACAAGTAGAAGAGCAGACGAAGCTGAGAGAAGCAGAGAGCAGAAGAAGAAGAAGACAGAGCAGAAGAAGAAGAAGACAGAGAACCAGAAGAAGAGAAGAGCTGCTACGGCGGCCCTGTGTGTGTGAAGTTGAAGAAAGAGAGTGAGAGCAGAGAGAGGCGAACCACGAAGCCAAGAGAGAAAAGAAGGGAGTGATCAGAAAGAGAACCAGAAGAGTTCAGTGATTGGACCGTGGATCAAATCCAGGCCAATCTGCTCCAAGGGAGTTACAGTTTGGGTTTACATTGTATACAGCTTTCAGTCGCTATTTTTCTACTGTCTTTATTTTTCTTTCATACTTTTCTTCAAGCTGTGAGTCAGCGGTTGCAGAGGTGCTGCCTCTGGACGGGTAAGCTGTAATCCCCAGCGTTGCAGTGGTGGATTCCACTGGACAATAAACCACCCTATATAACTCACGAGATTTCTCTCTAACCCGACCCTAACGTGCATGACTTGTGTTGAACGATTTTAGGGTTTTGAGGATAAAATAGGACAGTCAGTGGTATTGCCTGCAAGTGATTAACCTAATAGAGTAATACTCCGATGCGCACAGTATTTGGTGTTAGGGTTTGCATGCAAATGGTGGTAGGCGGCTACTAACTGGGAAAGGAGAAAACAATCGGGGAAGGCATTCAAAAGCTTACTCCTGAATGGTTATAGAACTCTTTAGAATCCCTGCGTCCCTATAAAACCATGCCCTCGTCAAACATGCAAACCCCATTTGCTGCTGCTGCTGCGATCGAGCCTCATCGTCCAGCCGTTGCTTCTTCCCCTTCGTCCTGTGAACGTGTTGCAAACGAACGTCGCCCTCTCTCCTGTGACCTCTCCATCCTACTGTGGCCGTGCATGGAAGGCTCTGCTTCCACTTCTTCTCCCTGCTACCCTTCCTTCGGTTACTGCTGTCCACCTGCTGTAGAACGTGGGAAGGGCTTGCGTCTCCTTCCTCTCCTTCCTGTTGACGTGTGAAGGGAGCCCCTGGATCCCCTTTCTTCATCCTCCAACTACTTCCTCCTGCTGCATACTCTGTTCAAAATAGAGTGCCGTTTACAAACGACCTTCAACTGTTCATCACCCGGATCATGTTGAAGGTAGGTTTTCTCTACTCCTCTGACCCAACAAGATTAAAAAAAGTTAAAAACGTGTTAAGCATCAACTACTTGGGGCATACCCCAGACAAAAGTACAAAAGGATGACCGAACAACTGCTGGCAAGCTAAGACTGGTCTCCAAAAGCACGGGAACCACCAGCGGAAGGCTACGGCTACTCACCTAAAAGGAGAAAAGGTGAGTCATAGCCAGACTCAGTAGGGGTCACGTGGATCCCTACATTACACTAAACAAGCAATCATGCGAATATAAGGTAATTAGAGCATACATTTAAAGCAATAAACATGCATTGACATAACAAAATACAGGTGTAGTAAAACTGTAAAGCCTATCTAGGTAGTTTAAGCAGCTAACTACATGCTAATTTAAATATAAATATTAGCATCAGGAGCTAAATCTACCAATAGAATACACTTCAGCTAACCAAGTGACAGGAAGAAGGAAAGAAGTCCTCACTAGAAGGTAGAAACCAGATGCGTCCACTGACGGCTTATACTACGTCTCAAGTAACTCACATGGCTAGAGTCTCTAAGTGAGAGGCGTAAAAGTACCAAACCAAGTAACTAGTAAGAGTAGCACCCGTCGGTGCCAGTCCAAGCCTCTGACCACGTGTGCACACACTGACTCCTGCCTGAGCCAGGCTCCCTGATGCGGGACGACTATGAGACTCGACATGGACGGGTTACGACCTTGGACTCTATAGGACGACACGATTAGTTGGACGACGCGACCAACAACAACAACACAACGCGGCACCTAAAGAGCTCCAGAAGAGGTGATATGTCCCAAACAAGAAGCGCTAACTCACGGTCGCCCCCATCGAGGGAAGCGCGACGATCTGCACGGTTGAGTAACCGGCTTTGAGTCTCGGGTGGTTGGCTCACTCTCGCGCTCGGAACGAGTCGCGGGACGGGTCTCGCACTCACAACTCGCAGCGGTGATTAATGTATAGCAAGCTACTAATATATCCTACTCACATGCAGCGGCATCTTGAATGCATACTAGCTGAGCAAAGTATGACGAAGAGGGTTGGCGAGCCGCCGAGGAAGTAATTCCTCGCGGTCGATCGCATAATTTACTTTTAAGTCCCGCCGAGGAAGTAATTCCTCGCGGTCGATCGCATAATTTACTCTTAAAGTCCCGCTAGAGGAAGTAATTCCTCGCGGTTGATCGCACAATTTACCTTTAAGTCCCGTTAGAGGAAGTAATTCCTCACGGTCGATTGTACATTTACTTTTAAGTCCCGCTAGAGGAAGTAATTCCTCGCGGTTGATCGCATAATTTACTTTTAAGTCCCGCCGAGGAAGTAATTCCTCGCGGTCGATCGCATAATTTACTTTTAAGTCCCGCCGAGGAAGTAATTCCTCGCGGTTGATCGCACAATTTACCTTTAAGTCCCGTTAGAGGAAGTAATTCCTCGCGGTCGATTGTACATTTTACTCTTAACTCCCGCTGGAGGAAGTAATTCCTCGCGGTTGATCCCCCCTCCCCCGTTTATTTCAGCCATTTATTTTCAACAATCTAACCACTAACCCCAACCACTAACTCCACTAACTCCCGTGACGGAACAAGTTCCTCGCGGGGGCTCTATATTATAGTTATCTACACTCCGTGTGCTCTCATCCCCTCGTCCATCCCGGTTCACCCGTCCTCCCTCTTCTCTCCACCATTATTCTCTTCTTCTCCCAACCCTCCTCCAACTTAGGTCGCCTATCTTCCCTCTCCTCTCCACTAACGCTCTCCTCTTCTCTCTCCCCTCTCTCCAAAGTTAACCCCGGCATCCCGTAATAACTTAATTCGCCATCTTCCCCCTTCTCTCCACCGAAATTCTCTTCTCCTCTCCCCCTTCTCTCTATAAACATCTCCAACCGTCGCAGCCATATCTTCTCATTCCCGTGGGCGACCCCGTCATCGTCCACATCTCCGTCTCAGGCCGCCATACATATATAAAAATCAAAAGAAAAACAACCGTCCTCCGAATCCGCCGTCCACATATTCCGGCGATAAATCAAATCCTCCAAATCCTACATCCACAAATGGCAGAGGCGATGAGTGTTTTATCTAAAAATTGGACATGGCAGCTAGTCTCTCTACCAGTTAGTAAGCATCTTGTTGAGTGTAGATGAGTGTTTACTGTAAAACAAGTATTAGAAGGCAAAGTGGAGAGGTACAAAGCCAGACCAGTGGCAAAAAGCTACACTAAGATATACAGAGTGGACTATGATGAGACATTTGCTCTTTTAACAAAAATGAATTTTGTTCACATCTTGATTTCATGTGCAGCTAACTTTGGTTAGGAGCTACGTCAGCTCGACGTGAAGAATGCAATTCTACATAGTGATCTTAAGGAGGTTGATCTATCTGTCGCATACCCAAGCTGATATACCTTATGCAGTTAGTGTTATCAGGCAATATATGCATAATTCATGAGAGAGACATTTGGAGGGGACTTATAGGGTGTTGCGCTACTTGAAGGGGCGCCCTGGTCTTGGCCTGCTGTTCTCCCGAACTAATATCTTTCAAGTAGAGAGATTTGCCAATGTAGATTGGGTTGTATCGCTAGATGACAGGCGTTCTACCTCCAGATATTGTACGTATGTTGAGGGTAACTTAGTTACTTGGCGGAGTAAGAAACAATCCGTGACAACTCGGTCAACAGCAGAAGTAGAGCATAGGGCAATGTCACTGACTGTATGCGAACTTATTTGACTACACAAACTACTTTACGAGTTTGCATTCTTTTTGTTTAGTCAACTAATCAAATGACAGATATTATGGCCAAGGGGTCAAATATGAAAATTACATGACTCGACTCAGAAAAATATGACGGACACAATGGAACCATGTCGAAGAGCAATCGGAGCTGTGGAAAAAAATGTGAAGGGCGAGAGATGCCCCCATCATATCTCTTCGGTAAATTGTGGCCGGGCGGTCCTTACCCAGGGCAACTCAGCCCGGAGGTCATTCAACTCCGCTTCAAGAAGGCCTATCCGGTCATGTATAAATCACTCTCGCTCAGTCAGAGCCTCCAGCTGGCCTTGGCGCTCCTGAAGGACAGAACTTATCTTCCCCAGCTCGGACCTGCACTCTGCTTTCTGCAGCCTCAGAGCCACCAGCCTATCAGTTGAAACACGCACCAGAAAATCCTGGCGGTGCATAAATTTTAACAGCAGCAAGACACGCTGGGCCCATGTTTCCAAGGGACAGCCCATCGCCTGCAGACCAGTAGTGAAACGGTTGGCTATCTCCTTCAGTTGCGGATAAGTTAGTCCGGGTTGAGATTCAACCAACTGGCGTAGCATGTCCAAATTCTGCCAGACGAAGCTCTCGGAGGAAGCAAAGCCGAAGGAAGCAGATGGGGGTACTTCGAAGGTCACCTCACTGTCAATGTCTGCCTACAGTGCGACATCCGATTTGGAGGAAGAAGACAGGAGATCTGTTGGAAGGGCTGGCTAAATTTTCTCTGTAACTTCTTGCGGAGCCGAGGACTCCTCCACCGCCACCTCCCCAGGGGTTACCGCTTGGACACTCATAGGAGGAGAGCTGGTGAGTGCTGGAGCTATCTCTTCGTGGGTCTGCAACATGGGAGCTGCTTCGGGGCTGATTATCGGTAGTAAACCAATTGCTGCAATGGTTGCCTCTTGCTTGACCACCTCTTCTACGGCAGCTACGTCTTTCAATAAAAAGGCCCCAGGGGCCATAACTTGAGGAGACAGAGGTTCAGTTTCCATAGATGCTATTGCGGGGACCGCGGACTCAGGTGCAATGGTCATCACCGTAGTAGGTACAAATGCAGAACCCCAGGCTGGGTCTACTTCGGCCCTTAAATCTGAAACCCTGATGGGAGCGGAGCTGTCTCCTGAGGTTCCCAAGTCCAACGATGCCAGGTCTGTAGAAAACTGTATCCTCACTGGCACGGGATGAATTATCTCCGAAGTTCCCACACAAGTTACTGGCGATGCAGCAGTGGTAGCCAAGGCTTCAGATGAAATGGCCTCAGAAGTGGCAATCGCTATTGGGCCGGTAATGGCGGGTTCCTGAGAATAAACCAAGGTAATATTAAGCAATAAAAGGAAAAAATGGATGAGATAGCAAGATAAAATAGACTTACGCTCAGTGAAAGGTCCACGCCCTCAAAAGAATGCAAGGGGGATGAGAATTCTGCAGTGGAGGCAATAAAGGGAGGGGTTATGTCTGTCTCCGTGTCAAGCTCGGTGAACTCTCCCTGCAGCTCATCCTCAGAAGATAGCACCAGTAGTTTGGGAGGCGGGAACGGCGGAAGAACTTTGGTCGGTATGGGCAGTGCTTCCGATTTGGAAATATCCTCCTCGCTGCCACTGAAAGATATCTCTTCTTCCTCTACATCAGAGATGGTCGTGGAACTACTAGAAGATATCTCCACCCTATCCACAGGTTGGGCTGTCGCTTCGAAAGCATGTCGGGACGTGGACCGGGTGACCATGCGCCTCGTCGGGGTGACCCTCCATTTCATCTGGGTCTTGTGACCCTCCTGTGGCCGAGGTACATCCCCCGCTGCTGTTATAGCCCCGGTTCCCTCTCCGGCTGTCATCACAGTAAAGGCCCCTGAGAAGAATGATGAAACAACGACCGAAAGATAAAGGGAATGATGAAAAAGCATATTTAGCCTCTGCCTCGCCAGCCGGTATAGGAGAAGGCAGTCTGGTTTCTCCCTCGGAGGGTGTCACCATTTGCTCTTGGGCTGTGTCAGGAAAAAGAATAAGTCAGAGCCAGAGGTCTCCTCAAGAGCCAGTAAAGGAATAATAGAAGGTGCATCTGCAAGCTATTGATTTTACCTTCAGTAGATGCCTGGGCGGCCTCCTACTGAGATGTGAACTCTTCAAATGAGGGAATATCAGGAAGAGGGGTCCTAGCCTCCATCACTGCCGGTGCAGGTCACTGAGCATGAGCTTTCTTGGCCCTCGTAGCCTTCACAACTATGGCTTTGACCGCAGAAGTCTTCCTCTTCTTGCCTGGAGGGAAGGGAGTGGTTGTTGGTGCTGTTGCAGGAATTGCGAAATAGTCAGGCTTCTCAGCCTGGGAAATTATCTTCCTATATAGTCCCTACCTCTTTATGTCTGGCCTGTCTGTTGAAGGCACAAGAAGAACAACGACAGTTAATAAATCCAGAATTTAAACGACAAAATGAAAGCTCTACAGTCGAAAAAAGAAGTCATACCAGCTGGGCCATCATAGAAAGTAGATAGCGGCCAATACAAATAAGCCGCCTCCTCTGAACGAGAGGCAGCCTCCTTGACAAGTCAGCAGACATCTCCGATAGTCTGACATTTTTCTACCAAAGCAGCCAAGTCCGAGTGGCCATGGAAGTCCAAACAGTGAAATAAGCTTAGATGGTCCATGCCCCAGCCATCCACATAGTAAAAGGAAAGAAACAGGGGTTTGCTCAAAATCCCGGCTGCTGGGCTTTTCGCAGACAGGCCATGAATGTTCAGTAAAATAAAAAGCCAGGACGTGTGCTGATAATATGTCTACGTGTGATCTGCCCTACGCACGAACGTCCTATAAGGATGAAATCTGTCTGTCGGACCCTTCCAAGGGACTGCTGTTGGGAGCAGCTCTTCAGGAGGGAATGGATACTGCTGTGTCTCCAAGCGAGCGCTCCCCACATGGCATAGTTGCCTCAGGTCCTTCATGAAGGCTTCTTCATTGATGGCTGCAAAGACAGGAGTGGGCAGCTCAGAACCTTCTTCTTTCAGGGCCCGGCGCTTGGCCAAATAAGTTTCCGCCTCCTTGGGATGCTGAGAATAAAACTTTTTCAGGTGGGCCTCGTCAATGTCAAATATCGACCCTGGTTGCTGCTTCAAAAAGGAATGCTCGGCCACATCCCAAAAGGCGCCTCTGCCACCTCTGTAAAAGCTGGTGCGGGTGTTCCATCCAAAACTTTTCGTACGCACCTTTTCCAAATCAATCTCAGCTTCAGCAACCTCCATTTCAGCATTCATAGGCCCAGTACCCTCAAGCTCAGTTTTCTCAGGGCTAATATCAGTAGCCTCCTCCTTACCGTTTTAATCAAGCTCAAGTTCCTTATCGGCCACCCCCTCCTCAGTCCAACTTTGATGAGAAATTTGATTAACTCCAACAACTGATTCTTACTCAGCAATAATCTATTTCTAAATTGGAGAGTCAGTTAGGGTAGTTGGCAGCAGCAAGCATGAGGAGAGCTCCCTAGCCAACCAGTGGCCAACCCCAAGAATCAACCTCCTGGCTTTCCTCAAAGAGCTCCTCTTCTTCCTCAGCCAAACCCTCCTCAGATTCCCCCTCTTGCAGGACCCCAATTTGAAAATGTTAAGGCGATCTCTACTCTTAGGAGTGGGAAGGTTTTAGATAATCCTTATAAGGCTAAGGGAATTGGTAGTACTTTAGCCCAAGAGGCCCAAGATGAGAGTGATAGTGTGGAGGAGCCAATGATCATTGAAGGAAAGAAGAAGCCAGAAGGTAAAGGACAATATAAGGAGCTTGATAAAGGAAAAACTAAGATTGAGGATAGACCCCAAGAGTACATGCCGAAGGTCCCTTTTCTAGATGCATTAAAGTTAATAGCTAATAGTAAACTGTCGGTCCAACAAGATGAACTGATGGTATTGTTTAAACAAGTGAATATCAACATACCACTCTTGGATGCCATAAAGCATGTGCAAGCATATGCAAAATTTCTAAAGGAGCTATGTACACTGAAGAGGGAACTGAAGGTGATAACTTAGAAGATCTGCTTGTCTAAGGACGTGAGTGCTATTTTAATGAATCATTTGCCTAAGAAATCAAAGGACCCCGAAGCTCCGTTGATTTCATGTGATATAGGTGGAGTTACTTTTGATTATGCATTGTTGGATTTAGGAGCAAGTGTGAATTTGTTGCCCACTTACATTTATGAGTAGTTTGATCTGGGAGAATTGAAGCCATCATCCATAATCCTTCAATTGGCGGATCAATCAGTGAAGACACCTTCGGGTCTTTTGGAGGATGTAATTGTCAAAGTTCATGAATGCTAGAAAAGATGAGTAGAGAGAGATTGAGAATGGAAGGAGATAGAAAGAGGGAGAGAGGATGAGAGAGGAAGGGAGTTATTAATAATAATAAAAAATATATATATACATATTATTATAGGTGTATAGAGTAGAGAGAGAAAGAGAGAGCACGGAGAGAAAGAGAGAGATCGAGAGGGAGACGGAGGGGAGGAGAGAGAGACGGTACGAGAGAGATAGAGAGAGGGAGCGAAAGAGAGACGGAGGGAAGAGAGAGAGAGAGACAGAGAGAAGGAGAGAGACCGAGAGAGAGACGGAGGGGAGGAGAGAGAGAGAGGCCGCGGCGAGGGGGGAGCGCGCGGCGGTGGCGACGGGATGGCCGGCGGGGAGGCTCGTCCGGTGGAGGGACGGTCGACGGCGACGTGAGGAGTGGCCGGAGGTGGACGGCGGCCAGACGAGCAATGGGCCGGTGGTGTTGGCAGGAAGGTGTGGAGGTGGGGGGTGCTCGACGGTGGAGGGCGACGGTGGACGTGGGTGGGTTGGCGACGACGTGAGGAGTGCGGCGGTCGGCGTGGGAGGAGAAGAAGGAGGGTAGTTGCGGTCGCTAGGTGTGCATGGCGAGGGAGGGAAGGTCGCGGCGTTGCAGGGGGGGTTGTGGAGGCCGGACGGTGAGACAGAAAGAGAGACGGTGGAGAGAGGGGGCGTGTATAGGTGACGGAGGGGACCGGGGTGTTGCCGGCGGTGACGTGGGGATGCAGGCGGGGTGAGGGCGGCGTCGACGCGGCTGCGGCAGGAGGGTGGTAGCAGGGGGGGTTCGCAGTGGAGGGGTGTAGGTGCTGGGTGGGGGTGCTGCCGCGGTGGCAGTGGGGGAGGTTGCAGGCGGTGAGAAGGGCCGGAGGGTGCTTGCGGGGTTGAGTGGGGAGATCCGGCGGTGGAGGTTAGTCAGTGGGTGTGCATGGGAGAGGGGGAGGTATATGGTGTGAGGGAGAGGGGTGAGGGGAGCAGCTGGCTGCGGCTGACGGCGGTGGGGGTGGTACGGGCGTGGCCGGAGGTGTGAGGGCAGATGGCAGGGGGGTGTGAGGAGGAGAGAGGAGGAGAGGGGAGCAGGTGGGGGCGGTGGTCGACGTGGGTGAGAGGGGGAGTGGGGCGCGACGGTGATGTAGGTGGAGACGACGGGAGCGGGGGGGAGCTCGCCGGAGGTCCGCCGCCGTAGTCGGAGAGTGGGAGGGAGGCGTTCGGCGTGCGGTGCAGGTGGGAACGGGGAGCGGCAGGGGGTGGTTGCGGAGGTGTGCGTGTGCACGTAGCAGAAAAGGAGAGGTGGAGGGGGTTGGCTCCGGCGGTCGGAGGGAGTTCGGCGGTCGTGGGCTGGGTGTTCGCAGGCGACGGGGAGGACGATGGTGGCAGGCCGAGTGCAGGGGGGTCGCGTTGTGAGGGAGGGTCGCGGGGGTGGAGTGTTGGCTCGCGTGGGAGGCCGGCGGTGAGGAGTGGACTTGGCGGGGTGGCAGTGGGGATGTGAAGCAGAGGGTGTGGTCCGCGGGATGATGCCGGAGGGCTGCGGCGTTGCCGGCGTGAGAGGAGCAGAGGGCAAGACGGCGTGGGGTGGTGGGTTCGCAGGGAGGTCGGCTGGGATGGTGAGGTTGGCCGGGCGGCGGTGTGGTCGGCGGGGAGGTTAGGTGAGAAGAGAGAGAGATGGAGTGTGTGGTCAGTTAGCAGCTAGGGGGGGTTGCGACGATGCGGGGTGCAGGATGATGGAGGCCGGAGGTTGCTGGCCGACGGGCTTCATGGCTTTGACTCCTGTGGTTTGGTTAACAGGCGGGTGTGGTCGTATTTGTTATCCGGATCATCCGCCATCTTGCGCCGGACTTGTTCAAACACTCCTCCATCGATATGGGCTTCAACAAGGAGTTGGCGGAAGCGGTCAGAACAACGCTCCATTTCACGATCAACCCATTTAGGCGGGGCAATGCCAAGGGAGACGTACTCGCCTTTGATGTGAACTACGTCATGGAAGTAATTGGCAAAGCGCCGCATCTTCTCAGGGATTTCGGCCTCGGCTTCGCGCATGGCGAATAGAGCTTCGCTGAGAAGGGTGCGGATGGTCTTGAGTTCGTCGTGGATGAATTTGAGACGGAGGTCGTTAGTGACTTCGGCCATTTATTTGCCCTTAATTGTATTGGCCACAAGCAAATCTATTTGTGACATTAGTTTCGTCCATATACCCGAACAACGCCGCTGGCAAGATTGCCAGTCTGCGCAAGCACTTGAAACCCATCAAGCGCATTACCGGAATTCCACCATCCGGCAACGCTGGCCAACCATATGGTTGAGCCCGCGGTACCGGAAAATTCTCCGACCCAATGTTTTTGAACGCTGCCGTTGGTGGGATTTAATACTCGAATGCTACCGGCAATACCGGGCGAAGATGAAAGACCAGCACCGAGTGAAATATATCCGCATGGAATGAAAGTAGTGCCGCCCGTCGTCAATGTTGAGCCAGCCGCCGCCGCACCTATCATCATGCTTTGATAATTGGTTGCCTGAAATACACCACCACTTCGCACACGGATAAAGCATGTATTCGACCCTGATGTTGCTGCAATCAGATTTTCAAATACGATTTCATACTCATTATATCCAAGCGCAAAAGATGTTGTGTCATCGAGCGATGCCGATCCGCTCGCGGTCATTGTATTTAACAATGTCCATGCGCCGCTTTTGAATGTCGGCGCTGCGCCAGTATTTCCTCCAAGATATTGGCCATGCGTTCCTGCCGCTGTGACATTCACGGCCCCTGTGAGATTTCCGAGCACGACGCCATGTTGCGTCAGTGTTGTGGCTCCTGTTCCACCATTAGCCACAATCACAGGCACATTCAAATTTACAGTGCTGCCGCCGCCAGAAAGATTTAATCCAACACCTGCGGTATTAACAGTACCAGCACCAGCACCTCCACAAATAAATAAATGTGTGGAGGTGCTGTATTGCAATGCACCAGAAACACAGTTAGGAATAGCAGTATACGTTGCCGTATTAGTTGCAGTTATAATTGGTACAGTATCAACCGAAGGCCCTGCGGAGTAAGCAACGCCATTAAGCTTCGTGCAGGTTAGCACTCCAGTGGTTGAAATAGTGCAATCACCAGTCATGGTTTGTGCGGCAGCTACACCTGCCATAGAACCAATAAGGATTTGGTCTTGAGGGAGGGTGATGGAACTAGGCGGAACGATCGTCGGGACGTGGTTATGGACGAACCGGGTATTGGCGCAAGCGTTGGAATCATCTGTAGAAGGCTTATTGGCACAAGTAGTGTTTTGTGCCTCAGCCCCGCCACACAGCGGGAGAAGAAGGAGGAGGGAAAGAAGAAGCTTGCGCATGGTAACCTCAGGTGTTGCTGTCGATTACAGTGAGAGAGTTGGTGCTGCCAGAGCCGGTGACAGAGAGGGCTTGCCACGCTCCTTGGCATTCGCCAGAGATGTCGAGAGTGCCACCATTGCCATAAACCCGAATCATCCCACCGAGGAGGGCGTTTCAGAAAACAAACCAGAAAAAGAAAACGCTAGAAAAGATTGATGAGGATAACCATGCTAAGAAAACTCAGGCCAACAATGTCCTTGTCAAAAATGTCGAATGCTTTTACTGTGGAAAGTATGGTCATGAGATGGCTGATTGTTTTGTTATGAAGAATGATGATTTGAAGTTTGATAGGATTCACGCTAGGAACTCTCATGCTAAAGAACCATCTTTTGTTCAAAAGAAAAGAGTTCACTGCTTTTACTGTCATAAGATAGGTCACTTCTGCATGAATGTAGACAAATGGACCTAGATGACCTAGCTGCTGTAGGAATGCATGATAAACAACTCCATGCTAAAAATCATGCCATTCCTAGAAAGAAATTTCATTATTTTCACTGTGACAAATTGGGTCACATTGCTGCACAGTGTTGGCATGCTAAGGGAAGAACACTCAACTCCAAACCTGCTAAAATCCCTACAAAAAGACATGCATTCTATGAGAATTTTAACAGAATGAACTCTTCATGTTTTGAATGTGGAAAACCTGGCCACCAAGCTCCTGAATGTTGGTTGGCAGGTTATAGAAAACAAGATGCTCATTTTGTTAACAAAAACCTCTATAAAAATGCACATAGATTCCATGCTAATAAAGATGTGCATTGGAAGAATTCTCAAGTTGCTGCATCATGTCATTACTGTGGTCAGTTTGGACATTCAATGTCCAACTGTAAGCTGATGGATCTTGATGATCTTTATGCTCAGAAACTGTGGAGAGCACCCTTCAAAGGTGCCACTATCATTTCAGGACCCAAGTCTGCTTGGGTACCTGCCTGTGCAAAATAATGTACTTGTTGTAGGTGTGCCTTGGAAGGAAATAAACCGGGGTTAATAAACCAAGGCACTCAAGTATGAAAACCCCACTTCTTGCACCTTTCAGGTAACACACTCAGGCATCTATTTAAATTCTCCAGAAATTTCATGCATACAGGTCTTTAATTGCTCTGTCATATGCACTGAGATGTGTACGTGTGCAATTTTCTTGTGGATATGATGGATTCATGTTTCATCTGCATGCATTAATGTTTGTATGTCGAACAGTCATTGAAAATCTGATGCATATAAGACAGTTTGAATAATCATGAGCATGAATCATAAAATCATATGTACAGCCTTCACTACATACAATGCATTTAGTCAGGGGGAGTTTGGCTGCCCCTGCATGATGGTCATGTCTCTCATGTTCGTGTTCAGGAAATACTCTTAGGAGAGTCATTGCACATGCATACATGTAGTGTAGTGCATAGCATACCATCATATTTGAAAAATTCAAAAACAAGTGACTCATTGCATCTAGACAGGGAGAGAATTTTAGTCTCATTAGTCTTTCACAATCTGAACCCTTCCTGTCTAGTCGCTTAAATCATTTTCCTACTCCTGTGTGTTGATGATTACATTATCATCATCTGAGTTTTCAAAATTCTTGAAGCTGAAATATCAGTCTGCCATTCCCTAAGTTGCTGAAGGAGATTTTTACTCGGATTCTTTCTTGTCACACCTTCAAGCTGATTTGTCTGTATTCCAGACTCAGCTAGTGATTTGGATATATTGATTGAATTGATCTTGAAGAGATTTAAATCTGTGTACCTTGTTTGTGAATCTAAAACCATCAGAAACTCCTATCATACAGGGTTAAGAATCTCCACTGATCTAGACTGGTATAAGTCTAATGTATTCTTGAATTTGAATTTGAAAGACATGAAAGTATCTGCCCCGGTATTGGTGCATTATGGGTTTCTGACCGTTGGGTTTTGACCATTGGGGGTCCTGGTCACATAACGCGCCTAGGGAGGTCCGTTATGTACTATGATGCCCCAGGGAAGGTGCATTATGCTTAACGCCCTTGCCCTCCACTTAACGCACCGGAGATGGTCCGTTAAGGTCTATAACGTGCCTAGAGGACTACGCTATAGTCTATTTTCACTCCTTGACATAACGCACCATGGTTGGTCCGTTATGTACATAACGCCCCTAGAGGAGTGCGTTATGTTCCCTTCTATGGCTTGGGGCTTGACGCACCTGTATTGGTCTATTAAGTACTATAATGCTCCTAGGCATGCACGTTATAGTCTGATTTCTGCTGGGAGTGACGGATGGCTAGGTTGGACCGTCTATTCTCTCATGCGTGGCTGCGGTTTAGCCGTGCATCCTTGAGCAGTCAATGATGGACCGTTCATCATCTGAGGCCTAACCGATGATTTCTTCCGTGCCGATTCAAGTCCCGGGTGAGCGGATCTCGATTCACGTGCTGACTCGTGGTCTGATTGATGTTGGGCATCATGTGGGGACCAGGTGTGGGGCACCGTGGGGGTCCCGGGATATGGCCTTTCCGGCTTATGTCACCATGAGTCGGTGTTGTACGAGGAGTTTACTTTCGGAGTCATTTTTCGTGACTTAAGGGTCTATACTTCCGGTGACCCATCCACTAGTCGTAGCTTCCACAGCACGCGTGTGTCGGCCTACTGGGAGCACTAGTGTGGCGCACCCGAGAGAGAAGGTGAGTAGGCTGGTTATCGTAGGGCCCCCGCATACCGCCAAGTCTGGGCTGGTGGTGAAATTACCAGCTAGAGGACAGACCTAGGGCGTATGGTCTGAGTGTGCACACGAGGCTGAGGGTTCGGACCCGCGCTGACGAGCGCGACCTTAGCTAGTCTTTATTTTGTGATACTTTTGGTTACTTGGTGTGTCTGAGTCTCGCGCCTGGGGCGTTGTAGCTAGACACTTATCACGTGGTGTAAGACGTCAGGGGACGCATCCGATCATTCTTCTGGGCAGTGCTCCCATCACGTGGCGTGAGTTATCATGTCCCGGGTTTTCGTTTCTCATTTGCGAGATGGGATTTCACGTGTTGTTTTGGGAGCGTTCCCGAAGTTGAGGTCTGAGATTTTCGGTGAGCGTCCCCGAGGGCTTTCCCTAGATGACGTAGAGTTCACGACAGCGAGGTCGTGACTATGTTTTCAGACCGTGTGGTTTCGGCTCAAGCCCTGCTGTGAGGGCAGGTTTTCGCGATTGGGACGTCGTGGTGTTTTCCTAGTAGTGTGACTAGGGTGGTTCGTGTCGGGTGGTCCCCGACCGTGAGATCGGGATGTCGGGTGCGTGACCTGGTTGTCCCCCGACGGGAGACCGAGTCGGGTTTTTGGTACAGTAGGATTAGCTGTAGAGTCGAGATTTTACCGGCCACCGTAGTTACTTTCCTGCTTTTGTAGTTCCTACTTTTCGTGCTGCCGCTGTTTCTCGGTTGGGATTCTGCGGGATCCCTACTGAGCCAGTGACAGGAGATTCACCCCAGGTTTTCAGGTGCGGCAGTTATTCCTCGAGGTTCGAGGGAGCTGCGTGGAGGTTCTTAGTTGCCAGCTTGTCGGGCCAAGTGTTCACTTGGCATGTGATACGTTTTACTGCTTTAGACTGTATTTTCTGTTGGACTGGACTCTGTTGTAGTTAGTTGTTTATTTCTATTATTTTCTCCTACATCGATCACACCTGTTTCTAAGGCCCCTAAGGTTGGTCATGACCTAGTTAGGCGCCTTGACTCCATAAGTGTCGGTGAGCTAAACAGAGAGGTTGCTGAGAGTGCCCATGTTTGGGCTGTTGACGTCACCATCACACCCAAGGAGTCCCAGGTCTCAGTCCCAACTGAAGTCCTAGCAGTACTGTAGGACTCCCAAGGCATCGTCCCCGAGGACTTGCCTTCTCGACTCCCTCCCATGTATGATGTACAACACACTATTGAGCTTGTCCCCCGATCCACCCTACCCAACCTTCCCCATTACCACCTGAACCCCTAGGAGAATGTTGAGTTCCGAGGAATTGTCGAGGACCTTATTCAAAAGGGTTTCCTCAAGGTGAGCACGAGCCCCTGTGATGTCCTTGCCTTGCCCACACCAAAGAAAGATGGCACCTGGCAGATGTGTGTTGACAACTGTGCCATCAACAAAATCACTATCGAGTACAGATTTCCAATTCCCCGTCACGATAACATGCTTGATCTGATGAGTGGAGCCACCATCTTTTTCAAGATTGACTTAAAAAGTGGCCACCACCAGGACAGAATCCGACTAGGGGATGAATGAAAGACAGTCAATAGTAGTTTAGGGAATCTTTTGAGGTGTCTTGTAGGGGAACATTCTGGCACCTGGGATCTTCTCTTGCCCAGAGCCAAGTTTGCATATAACAGCTCTGTCAATAGGTCCATAGGTATGAGTCCATTTGAGGTCACGCATGGCTACAAACCTAGGAAACCCGTGGATCTCATTCCCCTTCCCCTCGAGTCTAGAACATCCAAGTCAGCCGAAGTATTTGCACAACATGTCAAGAGTCTGCATGAGTCACTTAGCAAGCAAATAAATCTCAGTAATGAGACTTAGAAATGATTGGCTGATTCGCATAGGCGTCACCATGAATTTCAAGAAGGTGACTTGGTTATGGTATGGGTCTGGCCTGAACGACTCCCCTCAGGAGCCGTTAAAAAGTTACAAACCCGTAGTGATGGTGCCTTCCCAATTCTGCGGAAGATTAGCGTCAACGCTTATGTTGTGGACTTACCTCCTGAATATGGGATTAGCTCTACTTTTAATGCGGCAGACCTAGTTGCCTACAAGGAACTCACAGCGATTCCTAGTGACCCTTTCGAGCCTTCTCCTCCCATTGAGAGTGAGCCCACCCTTATGCATCCCACAGCCTCGAGAGCACCGCGCGAGCAAATTGAGAGGATACTAGATGTGCAGGTGACAACTACACGGAGCAGGGTGTACCAGTGCTATCTTGTCTGCTGGCGGGATCGTCCACCATCAGATGACTCTTGGATCAGCCAGGAGGATCTCCAGCACCTCGATCCAGATCTGCTAGAGAACTATCAGCACAATGTCCCCCTTTACTCGATGGAGTCGAGTTCTAGCCGTCCCGGGAGGGTTGGTGGGGACACCGGGCCCACTACTGGGCCCATTACTCGGAGCCGACACCGCACCGTCCCGATTGCACCGAGCTTATGGCTTGGAGACTAGTTTGAAGACTCGACGTCTTGAATACGTCTTTATGCGTATTTGTGTGTACGGTGGTATTTGACAAACGACGCGGAAGGTGAGCTAGAAGGGGAGGGGTTGAATAGATCACCCCAAATTCGTTCTAACCAAAAACCAGAATATGAACTCACAGGCAATTGGACCCAACACTCGAGAATGGAAGAAATATCAGAGGCGAGTTTGATCGAGCGTTGTTGTTGAAGCCGATTCAACACTTGCAAACTCTATCATCCTTGGAACAGGGTGATCTGATTGTAGCCCCCGAGGAGCAGCCTCTTGAAATAGAGTGTAGACCCAAGCATTGAAGAAATGTAACCGACCAACCATCCGTAAATTTTTAGGAAGATGAGTCCTATGCAAGTCTCCCAGTACTTTATAAATCAGGCATAAAGTCACTGGGCAAAGGGATAGCTTCGTACCCCAAGCCATCAGATAAGCAGGGTAGATGGCCTCTGCCCTGATCATGCTCTCATCGTCTTGCGGGAGAGCAAAAGAACAAATCCAATAAGTTAAATATGCAGCACAATGCGTGACTGCATCAACACCGGCAGGGTTCGGGCCTCCTTGTTGCCCTCCTTTCAAAGCAGATGGGAAAGCGGCTTGTCGCCGGACCCTTTTCTTCCGCCTCAAGGTAGTCGATGCTACGGTGGTAAAGTCTTCATACTTCTGTGTTGGGTCTCCTCTGGAGTTGTTCAGCAGTATGTAGACTATTGTGAGCTGAATGTGTTTTGAATGATTGGCAATAGTGGAGTTGACCAGGTTGACTGTAGAGTTGATTTGGTGACTTTATCTTGACCATGATAATTTTGTGTATTTTGATGAATTTTTATATGTTAGACCATTACATAAATCATGTCTGCACCTTATTACTGAAACAAGTCATCTTATCAAACAGTTTGTATACATGAGCTTTCACGTTCATTTTGATCATAGGGTCGGTGCATATCGTAAGTCATGCCTTATGAAGTCCGTGCACATTACTGTTCATGCAGTAAAAGGTCCATGCACATTTTCTTGATCTGAGTACTATAGTCAGTGCACATCACTGTTCATTCAGTAAGGTTGGTGCACATTTGTTTGATCTTCAAATCAAAGGACGGTGCATGCTCTTCTTTAACACATCCAATGTCAGTGCATGCATTGTCTCACACATGATAAGGTTTGTGCATGTTAGGCTTATGGCATATAAGGTCCTTGCATCTTTACCATCATGCATATTAGAAGTTCGTGCATATCACTATAGCAAGTTGGTGCGTGTAGTGCTTGAGGCGTAATAAGGTCAGTGCAATCCCTGTTGCTACACTCATGTAAGGGTCGGTGCTATCCTTGATTGCTGCACGCATGAATGGGCCGATGCACATTTTCCACCAAGCATATATGGGTCAGTGTACCTCCTTGTCCCTGTGTATACAAGTCTGTGCATGCACTGTAGCACACTGAACTAAGGTCAGTGCATGATTGTAACGACCCAGAGAACAGGATACCGATAACCCGATACAAGTATCGGACTACCGCTACTAAGAACTAGGGACGCCACCCAAGAGGCTGATGAGGCCCCCGAAGGGTTAGTGGGGTTTGTCGAGGGATTACATTAGAAATTAGAATTCGCAGGTGTTGACACCCATTTTTTGCCAATGAGTCGGGTCATTTCCCTTACTGTTATTCATTGATGCCCCGAAACATCCATCATTTATTGGTTCGTTCCCGAGCACAATTTCGGGTTTATTTTGTAAGTACCGCCCTCCTTGGCTATGATTCAAGCAATAATCTTCGCCGAAGTTTAAGGGTTGTAGGTTTTGTGTGTACAAGGTCTGGGTTAGACCGTTTTACTCTATAGAACGGCTAGTCTGTGACCGTTCCATAATTCTAAGCGGTCCATGTCAGACCGTGTACATGCTCAGGTCTACAGAATTTGAATTTATCTGGGTTTCGATTTTCCACCGACGGCAAGCTGCGACGACTCTGCCTCTGCCCTAGTCATGTGTGTAATCTTGCCTTGAGACCTCTGCTTGCCCACACTCGCTGACCGTGGTAGTGGTGGATACTGCCCCTACTGCTGAAACTGCTGTTGTGGGTACTGTTGTTGCTGCTGTTGAGGGTACTGGGGTGGCTGACGCGGCCTCTGAGGACAGTCACATGTTATGTGCCCTGCCTGGTCACACCCGAAACAAATCACTGGCGCCGTGCACTGCCTGCCTGGATGCGACTCGCCACACTGGGGACAACCCTCGAGAACCACCGACTGATCCTTGTCGCTAATAGGGCATCGGCTGCTGAACACTAGCTGAGGATGCCTGCCTCTGATCTCTGCCGTCCTTACACTTCTTACCAAAGCTCTTCCTGAAGAACCTCTTAACCTTGGAGCCAAAGGACACAGATCCTGCCACTGACACCGCCGGAGATGGAACTCCCGAACTACCCGTAGAGTGCTGAAAGGTGCTCTGCTGCTGGGTAACCATCTGTTGGCTGCAGCCTGACTGGGACTGCCCCTGGCCAACCTGTCCTCGAATCCTCTGCATATCCAGCTCCTATGACGCCGCGACACGAGAAGCCGTCTCCAGATCAGTGGCAGCGTTCGCTATCAGATGATGCCTTAGGTCCTGCCTCAAACCCTGGACAAATTGCTCGGTCTTCAGCACCTCATTCTCTATGATATGGGGAGCATAATGACCTAACTCCACAAACTGAGCCCTATATTGCAACACCGACATGTCGCCCTGAACCAGCTCCAGAAATTGACTCATCTTCTGCGTACCAACATAGGATGGGCAGTAAGCACGCTCGAAGACCCTGACAAAGTCCTTCCACTCAATCTGCTGAAGTGGACGAGACTGAAAGGACGTCTTCCACTCCGAAGACCACCAAGCCCGAGCCGTACCCGGCAACTGGTTGCAGGCCAACATCACTTTGTCCTCCTCGGTGCAGTTCATGGAACTGAACACTCTCTCCATCTCATCAACCCAAATCTCTAGCCACATCTGGGTCTGGCTGGCCGCCATAACAGGGTGGATGGAACTGCAAAAAGTCCCTCACTGCACGACCAGGCCCACCCCTGGACGACGAGCCCTCACTGGCATCTCCGCCGAACTGCTGAGACATGAGCTGAAACATGCCCCGAAAGAAATCCTCGGCCCCCGGAATCCTCGCTATATCCCTTGCCTCAGTGGCAACCGGTGGCACTCTGCTCTGCTCCTCCTGGATCTCTGCCGACTGTCCCTGCTGAGAGCGAGTCCTCTGCCTCGGCGTCATACTCGCCCTGAAGTAAAAGACAGAAGACACGGAAAACGGCGAAGTCAATAAAACATACAGTGCCCTAAGCCAGTGCCAACTGTACATCATCATTGTGGACTAGTGGACCACTGCAATTACTTATGATCCTTATGTATTCCCACAACTGTGCTCTGATACCAACTATGACGACCCGAGATCCGAACACCGAGAAGGGCCCGATAATCCAAATCTCGGACCGCCACCCACGAGTCCGGAGACTCGGAAGGGTTAAGGGATGGTGTGGAAGTACACGAGAATCTAAAATAATTGTAGAAATACACAATTTATATGAATAAGTAGAAAATTAAATTAACATTAAGCAAGTTACATGGTCCACAATATAACAACAGATTAATAATACAACAGTAGTCCACAACTAGTACAGTAACGAAAAGGAAAGTACAACTACACGGGGCATACCCCGGCCCCCTCTGCCGCAGAACCTGTCAATAGACATAGCATTATACAATGCCTCAGTTCCATACCCAGAAAACTACAAAAGTAAAAGGGAGGGGGCAAGCTAAAGAAAGAAGCCTTACCTGAAGCCCCAAAGGGGGTCGGCAGCAAAGGCACTAGCTGCTCCGATCTCAATGCCAGTGCTCAGGCCACCATCGCGATGGCCTCCCGAATGTCCCGTACAGTGTGCGTACACTCGATCTGGGGCACAAACTCCATAGGCCCAGCTGACCTGATCGCATGAGCGATGTGCCATCTCCAGTCATCGACCGCAGTGTCAGCAAAGCTCCCGTGTGGGAGCGCCCGGTCTAGTGACCCTCTGCTCCGGAGGCCGCAGTCAGCCAAGAACTGAGCCCACCAGGCCCTAGGTGCCCTCGGTCTAGACACCTTCACTCCAGTCACTACCGTAGATGCCTGTCTCATGGGCATCAATGCCCCTCCGTTGCTTCTACTCCCAGAAGATGAACCCCGGCCACTCCTGGGCCACTATTCCATAACTCGCTCGATCTCCTGGCAGATCCGAGCAACGCGGGTCCTCAGGTACCCCTCATCCAGTGTAATCGGAGGCAGATCCTCCCTCAGTAGGCGACTCTCCTCCGCCTTCCTGATCGCAGAGGCCTTCTGTCGGTATAGGTGGCTATGATCAAACTACCACCTGGCATAGTGTACGTCAAATCACCCCCGACATCCCTGTCCTGGCATTGGGAATCACTCTGGCTCCCGACGGTAGTAAAAGTCCCACCATGGTGCTGCAAGTAAGTGGGTATCCCTGCCCCTGTACTGTTTGCCTGTCAGAGGAAACTCCCGATTCGGCAGGATCCCTTGGTCGTACCCGAAGTTCCTTATAAATCGATACGGGTAGTATGGCTCCAAGGAACTTGTCACCGACCGGTGCAACGTCAACACTGCCAATCGGGTACTCAGTATCCACTCAGTCCGTGGCCCTGCATCTGCCTCCCCCTGATCGCAGTGTGTGCTAGTCGCCCCTCCACCTACCGCCCCCAGGAAAAGGCCAGAGTCCCTCATGGCGTTGTCAAAAGGTAGTCCATCCTCGCCCCGGGCGGGTAGGTAGCAAAGGGCTCTCCTGGGCCCCTCCAGCTGTTCCTCTGCATCCCCATCGGGCTGTCCAGTGAAGCTAAACAAAAGTGGTGCTGTCGAGTTCACCACGGTCCCTCGCGTCACTAATCCTGGAAACAACAGCCCGGCCCACAAACTAAGATAGTGGGTCGGCAAAAGTATACTCCTCTCTCTCGACGCCGGGTGCGTCGCTAGAACTCCCAGCCCCTGATATATGTTGGCCAAGGTAGCAGGAGCCAGGGCCAACTGTCGCCCCTCCACCAACGAACAAGCTGGCCACAGCAACTCAGCCCTCAGTAGCCCATCCTCTCTGTGTAGGACCACAAACGTCGCCAACCAGTACGCTAAGTAGGCGGTGAGGTGCGTCACGTCCGGCAAGCCGTGGGGATTCCACCCCTCTAGTGGTGCATAGATGTATCTTGTGTAAGTCTGAAAATGAAGCTCCACGTTAGTGTACTCCTCCCACGGAGTCTGGTCCCTGGCGAACTCCTGGTAGAAGCAGAAGGGCCTGTTGTAGAAATGATGAACCCACATGTCATGCCCCGAACAAGGCGAAAATATCAAGGCGTGAACAGTTATACAAGTGGGTCGATCAAGAGACTCAGATGATGAGTACGAACAACAAATAGATAAAATCAAATCTGTTGCTATCATCAAAACATACATCACACCATCATCAAAGCACAAGGGGCACAATAGATAAATGCTAATTTTTACTGAAAACCCTCTAATTCGAGCCAGATTTTCAAGGGTATAGCACCCTTAGCTCAAGCTTGCGGAGGGGGGGGAGGGAGATTTCGAAGGTCGCGTTGAGGTGTTACTGCATTCTTGAGTGAAGTCCAGCCAGAGAGAAAGGCTTTCTACATCCTCCAAGCCTTCGGTCTAGGGAGTAGTTGATTTCTATTGTGTTTTGAGTCATAGTTTTAGTCATTTTTGGTCACGTGTTAGTCATCTTATCACCATTCCTCTTCCTTTCCCTCCACATTTTTCACTGGCATTCTAGCATCTTCCGCCCTCCCATTGTTTTTCCACGCCCCATAGGGGTTAAAAAACCCAACACCCCCAGGTATTCGCCCGTCCACTTATGCATTTCATTCGTCGCTTATATTTATAGATACCGCACTTCAATGAACTAATTTGGGTCATTTACTTTGGTTGTTTGTGTTGTCTTGCAGGTCAGTAGCCATTTCAGCATGAGGCCCATCCCTCTTGGCCAGCCGGAAGGCGTGGAGGATTGAGTTCCCCGGATCGGGATCTGGAAGCTTTTGCAGCTCATCCCCGACTGTTTAACAGAGATAGCGGCCCTCCTCAAACTGTCTTCCCTCTTCTCGCGGCTGATTGAAGACCGTCCAAGCTCCACACCCGGGCCTTCATCCCACACTCTATTTCAGTGTTGGTAGCGGCCTATCGTCTGACCGTCTTCACCATTCAGCGGTCGTCAGGAGACCGTCTTCTTCCTGCACTAGCACTGCTTTGTTCAGGCGAGTGTCTCCATCCATTTCATTTTCCAAGGTAAGTAGTGCACCTCTCTTCTGTTGTGCCCCTGTGTTTTGATGATAGCAAACACCATGAGTCAATATGCATTTGCTGCATGTTGTCTTGTTTGATCAGGTCTTTATTCATTGCATAAAGGTCAATATGCGTTTGCTGCATGTTGTCTTGTTTGATCATGTCTTTATTCATTACATAACGGTGGGTCTCATGATGCATATAGTCAACAAAAAGTCAACACTATGTGAACATAAAGTCAATGCATCACAAACCCTGTGTGCCTGTCATTTCATCGAGCAGGTAGTGTGGACCATATAGTAGTCTGTGCACATTGTGATTTGTCCATTCAAAAGTCCGTGCATACTCAGTTGTTCTGCATGCAATGACAATACACGTCCCTATTCAAGCAGCATGTAGGTCTGTTCACATCTTAGTTTAATGCACATTAGGTCTTGTGCCTTAGCAAAGTCCGTGCATATTTAACATCAAGCGCATTCAAAGTCCATGCATATTCAGCATCAAGCGCATTCCAAGTCCGTGCATATCTCAGTCTTTGAAAGGTCAGGTCCGTGCATTTCTCAATCAGAGTCCATGGATATCTTCATTCAGAGTCGTATAGGTCCATGCAAATTCATGTGAGAACTGCATGTACAGTCCGTGCATGTTTTGCTATTTGTCTGTGTACACTTGTGTTTCAGCCTAGACAAGTCCATGCACATTTTTTTCGCTCACTTAAAGTCAGTGCACACTTCAAGCCTTAGTGATGTGACACAACCTAGGACTTAGGCAAACAAGCACTTTCGCAACCCGAACGAGCCGAAGTCGACGGCTAACTCACACGGCACTCACCCCGAACCCGTGGATGACTCGGCGATGCCGAGTGGAGGATGTGGGGGCTGGTCCGAAGTACATGGAAATCTCAGATATACAGTTACCAGAGTCGTAAAAGTCCTGTACAGTCGCCCAGCTGATGGCTGGTGAAATTTGCTGGCATTAGGTTTTGTGATTCTGCATCGCTTGGCTTCTCCGTGATGTCTGTCTCGACCATGTTGTAGTTGGCAGTGTTCGCCGAGAGGTTCGAATCTCTGGTACATTGTTCGAGATTTTCGTGTAAGTTGCTCAGGTTGCTGTTGACTTTTAGCGTTGGTGTGATGACCGTATACGTCCTTACGTTATTTTGGTCACTCCAACTTAAGTCTATTTCAGCTCCTGATGTGTTCCGCTTCTAATTGAAGTGCTCGATTAGATTCCGTGACTGAGAAGTTGCTCAGGCGAGCTAGGATTTTCCCTTCATGGTGAGCTTTTGTTAATGAGCTTATTATTTCTCGTCCCTTCTAGTGGAATCTTTTTCAAGGTTAGTCTTGGGATTGCTATCTTAGTGATGCTTTTGTCCTGTGTCTACTTAAGTGTGGACAGCTTTATTTTGAGCCTGATCTACTTCTTGCTCCATGGTTGCTTAGCTTGGGACTCCGTTATGGTGTTAAGAGCTATAGTGTACCGTGTTCGTCGTGCCGTGTCCATCGGCCGATGCGTTGAGAAGGCTCATTCTTTGTTTCAGGACATGAGGGTAAGCTGAGATTAGCATTTTTGCTTGTGCTTTGTGCTGAAGCTGGTGCTCTCCTTCGTTGCACTTAGGCTCCTTGTGATCGGTTGTTTGCTAGATCAGTGCTCGTGGCGTGTTAATTGCGATTCTAATGAGTTGCGATGGCGCTGAACGTGTGCAGAGATGCGATTATCGAGGTATTTTATGATGCCTGTGTACATGCTAGAGTGCACAGCGGAAGCGTGTGGGCTGATTACCCACTGGCCGAGGATCATTGTTATGAGATTCTCGCTGATCGAGGGAATTGCTTCTTCTCGATGTGACTTCATCTTGGCTTCTTATGCCTTGATGTCGTCCGTTGTCATGCTGTTGTTGGTACTTTTTCTAGTGTTGGCATCGGCATTTGCGAGTGTTGGGGAATATGTCAGCTTTCCTGCTAATTAAATACCCTCCACTCTGCATTTCCTTTCTCTTGGGTGTTGTGCTCTCGAGACATTGTCTTGGTCCTTCAGATGCATCCCTTGAGATTGTCATTTTGTGTCATTTCCCGTGGTCGTAGGTCTTTCTTGGTGAGCTGCTCGATGCATGACTCATTCGTTGTAGTCGTGTGTTCAGCTGCTGTCGTGCCCTGATGTGACCCTGCTTGCAGTTGCGTTCCGTGGTTCTGTGTGCTGCACGGAGCCAGAATCCTGCAGGTGCTGCCGTGTTACTGCTGTTGTTTTTGTAAGTGCTATTGTCTCCGTGAATTTATCGTTGGTGTCCTGTGTGCCAGGTGTTCCCTGTCGCCTTTGGCACTGGAGCCGATGATGTGGTCAGGCAATCAGCTATGAGGACTGTGTTTCCTTGTGTAAGCTGAGGCTTGCCATGTTGTCGTTTCATTATTCATGATTTGTTGTCGTGGCAGTCGTGTCTATTGTTTTGAGATGTAAGCGACGTTGCCTTGTTTCAGAGGTGTCAGACTTCTGTTCACTTCTGTCATGCTCAGTCCTGAGCGTGTGCTTGTGATTATGGTCTGACTATGTTCCTCTGAACTGTGTTTCTAGAGATTAGTGTTGTTTTGTAGTTGCATCCGTTGGGTTGTTCTTCTCTGCTTCTTCCTTCTTGTTAGTCCCCTTGGGTGTTCCATGAGAGTTATATCTGTGTGTCGAGGGATCCCGGAAGAGTAGTCTCATCTCGAGTAGTGTACGGTGTTTCTTCCATGTTTGTTGGCTTGGCTTCGACCCCTTGGTTAGCCTATTCTACGTGGATGTCGTGGACGTCCTATGAGGGCTGCGATTGTGTTATAGGGTGTTCGAATGTACCATTGCACTGAGTAGTGTTTTGTGTATTTCGAGGGTCATTATGGTTTCTGGTCAACCCGATTGTGACCCAGTGGTTGACACGTGATCTCATGAGTGTCTCGACTATCCGGTATGGACCGAGACTCTGGTTTTGGATGCTTGGAGGTATCATCTTACCTCAGTTTACGTGCCTATCTGGTCTGAGGGCTTTGATGCTCCCTCATATGCCGTGATTTGTGTTATACGGAGTCGAGAGTCCTGTATGCAGCCTAGGGGCTGGGGACTTGTGTTTATCGTGTTTTTGGCTTAGGGACTAGGCTGATTAACAGTATGTTGCGGTGATGTGCGACGATCTTGACCCAAGTCGTGTGACTCAAGGATCATTATGTGCAGGTCTAGTTGTCTGTCCTGAGTCAGGCGGCTATTTGGTGTACTGCCTTGTGTTTCGTAGTGCATGCGACAGGTGAGTGTTTACCCTGTCCACACTTCGGAGTTTCTTTCAGAGAGTCTCTATGTCTAGTGAGCCTCCACTAGTCGTAGCCTGACGACACTTCAGCATGTCGGCCCACCTGGGAGTGGTGGCGGGGTGAGTTCCCGAGATATGATTTTTAGGCTAGTTTCTGTGGGCCCCCTTGCTTTGCAGTAGCATGCTACTGGGGGAAAACTAGCTAGAGGCCAGGCTCAAGGCATTGCGCTTATGTGTGCACAGGTGGTCAGGGGTGTTTGGATGAGCGCCAACGGGTGTGACCCTGACTAGTCACTCGTTACTGTTGTTACTTGTACTTGGTACAATGTCTCAGTCACCGTGTTCGAGATGAGTGTGAGACGCTTGAGGCGTAGTGTAAAATGTCAGTGGACACATCTGGCTTTGCTTCTAGTGAGGAGGTGCTTCTGTCACATGACACGTGACTTGTGGCTTTTGTGATCGATTCTCCATCATTGTTGACGTGGTACTTCGGGTAGCCTGTGTCTGGCTTCTTCGTGGCTCGTGTAGCTTACACGACGGTGAGGTCGTGTGTGTGTCAGTGTTTTGGATAGTGTGTTCCCCATGTCCAAGAGGTCATGATGTGAGGCCTACACGTCTGTTGTAGCAGGGCGTGTTCTGGCAATGTAATCAGAGTTTCCTTGTGTCGGTATGGTGATTCCTGACTGTGTGTCTAGGGATCCGTGTTCTTATCGATTAGGAGTAGTTTAGAGGGCTGAGGTATTATCGGCTGCCGTGGTTTGTTCTATACAGCTTTTCCCTCTTTACTTCTATTGCTGTTACTCATGCTCCTGCTATTACTCTTGTTGTTGTTACTAATGTTATCGATTTGGTTTCTTGGTGGGATCTACGGGACCCCTACTGAGCTAGTGACACGAGACTCACCCCTGAATTTTCAGGTGTGGCTACTCTTCTTCCTCGTGATCTGGTGGTGCAGTTCGTGGTTCTTAGTTGCCAACTTTGCCAGTGTTAGGCTTCCCCTGACTTAAGGGTACGTCCCCTTTTCTGTTGGACTGTACTTATCTTTAGTTGGACTAGACTCTGCTAGCTGTTGTAGCTATTAATTTAATTTGTTATAGAAAATGTAAATTTATTTCTACTAATTTAGTAATCCTGATCAAGTATAGTAATTGTTTCCTACCTTATCTAGAAGTTTAACGTATTTCTATGCACCTTCACACACTCCTTTTATCCCTTCAAAGGTTTTTCGCTCTTAGGAGGCCTCTCAAGATCCAACTGATTTCAGGTTTACCTGAGCCTGGATGCTGGGTCGTCACAAGTGGTATCAAAGCTATGTTGCGAAGGATGTATAGAATTGTACATGGGAATTCGAGATATTGCAATGCTCAAACTCCGGAAGGCCCAGTACAATCGGTAGGTGGCATAGGTTTTATGTTTTCTATACCGCTTTACTTTCTCGTGTGAGCACTTGCCTGTGCTGTGTTAGCACTGTGCATGGTGGTTTTGCTCTCATCAGGATGTGATGGAGAGTGTTCCTTTGTTATGATGTTGGTCTCGGTTGTGCTGTGCTGGGCGGAATTTGCCAACAAATGTGAATTTGTAGTGCAGTGTTTACATTTTTCGTGGTGTGTTCAGGTGGCTGATGGGCTCTGTGATGGCTGTGCATGTTCTCCTAAGGAGATTAATATTGTTTTGGCTGTTACACTTGAGGTTTGGTCAGCCCTTGAGATGTTCAGGTTATGTTGAGGTGGTTGTTTGGATGCCATGTTTGAGAGAGTGCTCGGGTGAACCTAGGATTTCTATCCTGCTGAGCTGCTATCAGACGAGCTTGATCTTTGTCATTCTGTTTGTGGCCTCATTTTGAGGTAAGCTTTGGAAGTGCTGTCTCGGTGAAGCCTTCGTCCTGTGTCTACTTATGTGTGGACTGTGTTAATTCTGAACGTGATATGCCTTTGTTTCAATGGTGGCCTGGCTTTGGACCCAATTTGTGTGTTGGGGGCCGTTGTGCACTATGTTCAGTGTGCCGTGTTAGGCGGCTGTTACGTTGTGAAGGTTTTGTAATCATTTTAGGACATGAGGATGAGCTGAGATTGGTATTCTTTGTGGCTTGTGCTGTGGCTCTTAGCACAATAGTTTGCACTATGGTGACATGTGATCGATTGTTGGCAAGATCGGTACTCGAGGTGTGGTATATTGCAGTTCATGAGTTGCGATGGCGCCGAGAGGTGTGCTGAGATGTGGATGTCGAGTTGTCTCTTTTGCCTGTGTGCATTGTGTAGAGTGTGTAGCAAAAGCATGTGGGCTTATCACCCACTGGTTGAGGAATCATTAGTTGGAAGATTCTGTCAGCCGAGAGGATTATTTCCTCAGCGTGACTTCATCTTGGCTTTGTGTGCCTCGATGTTGTTGGTTGATTTGTCGTTGCTAGTGGCATTGGGGTTGTTGGCACTGGGAGTTTCGAGAATTGGGAAAATCTGTTGGTAGATATGCTGATTGAGTACCCTTTTTTTGTCTACATTTCTTGGAAGTTGGGCTCTCGAGACATGATCATGATCCTACAGATGCATTTTTTCGAGTGTTGTTGTGGGTCCTTGTTGGTAAGCTGTGCATGGCTAGTTCCTTTTTAGCCGTGTGATCAGTTGTAATTGTGCCCTGATGCGACCCAGCTTGCAGATGTGCCCCGTGGTTCTGTGTTGAGAATGGAGCCAGAGATTTACAAGTGTTGTTGAAGTTGTGTGAGGTTGAGGTTGGTTGTATTCAGCTTGGGAGGAGTTCCCTGTGAGTCTGAATTTGGCATGATGTAGACCGCGATCTTTTTGGTTGATTATGCTGTGCTCTTCTACCGTGGTAGAGTTAGCATGCGACTCGAATCAGATGTAATGTCAGAGTGAGGACTAACTTGATTGTGTTTGTGGTCCAGTGCTGTCATAGGCATTCTATGTGCGAGTTTCACTTGCCGTTATGGCACGAAAGCCGATGCTTTGATCTGTCAACTAAGATGTTTGTTTCCCTTGTGGAAGAGCGGCTGCTTGGGTTGTAGATGGTTGTTTTCGTGGCATGGATCGTGTCTCCTTTCCTTATGAGATGATAGCTATGATGCCCTATTTCTAAGGTGCTGGACTTGTGTTCCTTGGTCTATCGTGCTTGTTCTGTGGATCGATTTGCCATAAGATCCAGAGCATGATGATCTTGTTTGTGATCATGGTCTGACAGTGTTCCTCTGAATTGTGTTTTTCGAGAATCATTATTTTGTGTGATCGTGTTGTTGTGGTTAGTGTTCGAGATTTGGCTGGTGCTTGGAGAGCATTGCCAGCATTTGGGTTTGTTCCTCCTTGTTCCCTTGTTAGCTCCTTAAATTTTGAGGATGAGATTTCTAAAAGGGGGGAGGACTGTAATACCATGGATTCTTTGGATCAGAATTAGAGAGCTTTCGGAATGCTTTCGTGGGTCCCGAGTTGTGTTTTACGATCTATGCGAATTTTTTCCCTATATACATTGTAAAATCCCGTGGAGAGTGAACCGTTGAGTTTTGAGACTCTGGGACACTACAGGTGCATTGTGCTCTTTCTGAGGATCGCGTATGCTATTCTTTCATATTTTTTTGATTTTATGAAATTTCGGGTCGCTATCACTGGCTCAGTAGGGATCCCACGGAATCCTAACCGAGAACAACGGCGGTACAGAAAGTAGTAATAATAGTAACAGCAGGAACAATAAACTCGGTGGTAGGTAAAACCTCGGCTCTATAGCTACTCCTACTGTACCAGAGCAGAACCCAACACCTTGTTCCCACGGTCGGGGAGCAGCCAAACTATGACCGCCCTAGTCACGCTACCAGGGAAACGACACGACGTCACTGTCATGGAGGCATGTCCTCATAGACAAGGGCCCACACTGAAACCACATGGTCTGGAAACACCATCACGACCTCACCGACATGAACTCTACACCGTCTAGGGAGAAGCCCTCGGTGACGCTCACCAGAAACCCTAGACCTCGACTCCGGGAAAACACCTGAAAACTACGCACAAGACCTCGTCTCGTAGACGAGGGACAGAACCTCAAGTCACGACAAACTCACGCCACGTGATGGGAGTACAGTACAAACCGAACCTCAGTCTGTCAAAACTCGAGTCCATACCTACCGGTAGACAGGAGCACCTCCCACTAGAAGAATGACTGGATACGTCCCCTGACGTCTTACACCGCGTCACAAGTGTCTAGCTACAACGCCCCAGGCGTGAGACTCAGACATGCACAGTAACTAGAAGTACCACAAAACAAGGACTAGCTGAGGTCGCGCTCGTCAGCGCGGGTCCGAACCCTCAGCCTTGTGTGCACACTCAGATCATACGCCCTAGGTCTGTCCTCTAGCTGGTAATTCCTCCACCAGCCCAGACTTGGCGGTACGCGGGGGCCCTACGGTAACCAGCCTACTCACCGTCTAACTCGGGTATGCCGCTCCACCACTCCTAGGTGGGTCAGCACGCGCGTGCCGTAAGAAGGCTACGTCTAGTGGAGGGTGACTGACGTGAACACAGAAAACCACGCACGCACCCATCGCGAGTAACGCGAAGTAACAGGTGGGTCGAGGCCACCAAACTCTGGACAGCCTACTAGACCTATTAACCCAACGGTTCTTGAGTCACGAGACTCGGGGTCAAGACTGTTGAACGTGACGGCACCACACCGTCAATCTAGCCTAGTCCCTAGGTGTAAAACCACGGTAACACGGCCCACAGACACCTCAAAACACAGACACGAAACCTCCGGGGTGTCCGGGACACTCACGAGACCGAAAGTCGACCACTGGGTTACAACCGGGTCGACCGGAGGCCAACGCAACACTAAAACGGTCACGGGACAAGCCACTAAGGCAAACCGACAACACACAAGGATGAGCGGTTCTAGGAGGACCGCACAAGGGCATGCGCGGTCTGGAACAACCCGCTCAAAAGGGGGATGGGCGGTCAGGGCAGGACCGCCCAAGGGGATGAGCGGTCAAGCCTTGGCCACTCAAGCCCACGACCCAAAACAGTTCCTAGTCAAAACGGTCTTGACCGGACCGCTGAACGGAACCGACTTACTACAGTGTCAGTCAAAACAGTCTTGACCGGACCGCTCATCACGACCGACACTCAATAGTTGACCAAGGGTCAACAGGGATGAACGGTCTTACCCTGGCCGCTCAACCCAGACAGAAGATAGGCGGCTAGAACCTGGCCGCCCAAGGGGGGAATGGGCGGACTCTACCGGGCCGCACAACCATGTGCGGTCTATCGTGCGACCGCACAAGCCTCAAAACCCAGTGGGGATGAACGGTCCAGAGCCAGCCGCCCATACCTTGGACGGGCCCTGGTTCGACCGTCCAACCGTCCTCCGAACAGTAAATTTGTCATATCCTGACATACATATGCTCCGGTCTTCCCGTGACGATTATGGTATTTCCAAACTGGACACTCGTCCGAACATTAAACGGTCAACATGTGACCAACATGATCTCGAACGCTTTCCTCACACCCTCATCTGAGGACTTTAGTGCCTCCCAATAGATTTTGTTACATAATTGATTTTCTGGCCATGAGGCCCTTTTTCTCGGTGATTAATCAAGGGTGTTCCCTCGTATGGGGTATGTAAATGACGTCGTGACCTTTATGGCGCGATGGGATTCGGTCCCGACCCGAACCACACAATCGCCTAACGAAGTCAGATCGAGAGCACCATGGGTTCCTCGGAGCCTGAATAAATCGTCACTTTGGTGACTGGCATGCCCACGCACCTAACAAACTAATAAATGAATAGACCAAAATACATATATGATTAAAGTGCATCCACATGGACTCCCAAGCCGCACAAACCATGAGCGGCGCATTCCTCGCCGTTTATCCCAAAGGAACCATGAGAATGAACGGGTGGGCCTTAGCCACGCATCTCTTGAGCGGCTAGAACTTAGCTATGTATCCCCTATGGTGTTAAGTTGGGTGACGATCCTTCTACTGCTAATTCGTTGTGCGGCCAACATTCAACCTCTTATCCCTACAGAGTTTTAATTTATGCATTTTCCATTCTAATTATGCTTTAATTGCTGCATTATCGTCTATTTTATAAACTATGACATTATTTTATATCCAGATAGAGTAGCTTTCTCTTTCCTTGTGAGGGAGCCACTAGTCGTAGCCCGACGACATATAGTGTCGGCCCACCGAGGGGAGGCGGTGGGGTAGTCCCAGTTTACAGTTCTTAAGCTAGTTTCTGTGGGCCTCCTCGCTTTGCAGTAGCGTCCTACTAGGGTGGAAAACTAGCTAGAGGCCTGGCTCAGGGTGATGAGTCAGTGTGTACACACGTGGTCAGGGTCTTGGACTGACACTGGCGGGCACCACCCTGTCTAGTCACTCGCGAATATAGTTCTATTCTAGTTCTGAGAGTGCCTTAGACTCTACCTGGCAGTGGTGGGTAGTGTAGATGAGACGCTTGTAGGCGCAGCATAAGACGTCAGTGGACGTAGCTGGCTATTCTTCTAGTGAGGGGAGTACTTCAGACACATGACACATGACTTCCACGTGACTCTCGTATTTCTCGAGTGTCGTGACCTATCCGGGTTAGCCCTCTCATGGCTTTACCCGAGGTTAGTGTTATGTTGTGGGCACGATGTTCTAGTCGTGTTGGGTTTTGTGTCTGTCTAGGCTATTTCTAGGCCTTCTTTCCTATTTTTACAGCTTCGACGGATCAGCAACTTCTGACTTTGCCAGTTTAGAGTTCACCTTTCTGTTGTTATTAGGAGTAGCTTCGGGTGCTGAGGTTAGTTCAGCAGCCCTTTGTTTGGTATGGGTTATTCTCCTCGTCCTTACCTGCTCCCTACTCTTGCTTCCTTTTCTTTTACAACTTTCTAGTGTAGTTTTCCTACTTTACTACCTGCTATTTTATGTTGTGTCGTGCTACTACATGTTTTCCAGTGGGGATCCATGTGACCCCTACTGAGCCAGTGACACGAGGCTCACCCCTACTTTTCAGGTGGGTGGCATCGTTCTTCTTCTGCGGTTCCTGGTGTACGAGTTCATAGAGGCCAACTGGTACCTGTGTCGGGCTTCCCCCGACCTCAGTGTACGTCTTTCCTTTCTATCAGCTGTTACTATTCACAGTCAGAAGTCAACATGAGGTAAGAGTGACATCAGCAAAATTGACCTAAGGTAAGCAAGGATGTAGTCAGATCAATACATTCATACTGTTGATGCATGATGCATATGATGTGAACTGCTGATAATCCAACTGATAGATATAATGTCTAAGCATGATCAGAAGCACTCACTCATTCATGCATTTTGTAATACAGATCTGATGCATGTTCATGTAATCATAATTATGGAGGTCATCGCACATTCATTTGCTATATTCAATGAGTCAATGCATCATTGGGTTGCATCCTTCATTTTTATAACTCATCAGTCGATGCATCCATACATTTCTCAGTTAAGCATGTCAGTGCATTTTCATGTACTTAGGTTAATGCATACTCTTGTTGCTGCATAATAAGGTCAATGCTAGTTGGCCAAGTGTAGCATCTAAGGTCAATGCATGTTATTGCCTTGAGAGGATAAGGTCTTTGCATTCTTGCATTCTGTCACATAAGGTCGATGCTAGTTGGAAAAGTGCAGCATCTAATGTCGATGCATGTTATTGCCTTGAGAGGATAAGGTTTGCGCATTCTCGCATTCTGTCACATAAGGTCGACGCTAGTTAGCCAAGTGCAGCATCTAAAGGTCAAGGTCGATGCATGATAGACCTAGTACATACTAAGGTTGATGCTAGTGTGGATGGGTACTCACTAGGGTCGATGCTAGTGTGTGTATATTTTTCACTAAGGTCGATGCATGTTGCATATCTAGGCAGGGCAAGTCAGTGCACATTCATGTCTTATGCATAAAGGTCAATGCACATCCTATAGGCACAGTAACTAAGGTCAATTCACATCTTGTCGTAGTCATACTAAGGTCGATGCACATCTTGCCTTAGTCATACTAAGGTCGATGCACATTTTTTCTTAGTCATACTAAGGTCGATGCATATCTTGCCTTAGTCATACTAAGGTCGATGCACATTTTGCCTTAGTCATATTAAGGTCGATGCACATTTTGCATCTTGACTTCTAAGGTCTGTGCACATTTGCATATAGCATGCAAGGTCGATGCACATGTGTTAGCGATAGCATGTAACGTCGATGCACATTTTGCATCTTACCTTTTAAGGTCAAAGCACATTTTGCATTTTACCTTCTAAGGTCTCTGCACATTTGCATCTTGCATACTAAAGTCGATGCACATCTACCTTAGTCATTCATAAGGTCGATGAACATCTCGCATCGTGCATTCTAAGGTTTGAGCATACGTGCAATCTAAGGTCTGAGCATATGTGCTAGCTTGCACTATAAGGTCTAAGTATATGTGCTAGTGTGCATTGTAAGGTCAGAGCACCTTTACTATAGTCAGTGCATATGATGGCATTAAGTCAGAGCATACTAGGAATGGTCGGAGCACATGTTCACTGTTGCATACTAAAGGTTGATGCACCTTTTGATTGTATTCATTGTCAGGTCGACGCATGTACTGTAGCTTGCTCCACAAACTCGATGCATCTTCTTCAACATGAAATGTCTAAGTTTGTGCATACATGGGTCTATGCACATATCGATTTGTGCACTTGTAGAGTCCTGGGTCGATACACTTGTGCATTTACCACTGCCAGGTCGGTGCACATCCTGCATATATTTGAAGTAAGGTCTATGCATCTCCATGTGCTGCAACATGCACTTTTCTATCTAATCTTAAAGTCTACCTGACTTGATACTCTTTTAACTACCTATGATGACATGGCTAATAAGTGAGTAAAAATCACACGAATTCATCGGAATAACTTCTAGACTCGACCCGCTAAAGATCCACTAAATTACGGATGTTACAGAGACAGTCAGAGTTGGTGATCCCTCGAACGAGATAGAGTCCCCTCGGCTTCCCTCCTCACTTGACGCCGAGCTAGAAGATTCGGAAGATGCCAAATCCGAGTCGTAGCACTGGCCGGACAGGAAGATGACCACCCCTGGCACCTGCTCCTCCGCCCAAAAGCTGGCCCGACGATAGCCTTGGGCTAACCCCTTTCGGACGCCTCGACGGAAGCCCGACTTGTAATAAGGGAAGGTAACCTTTTGGAGATCGGTCTGGTAGTCCTCCGAGCTTTTGTACCGCTCAAGCGCCTCCACCCCGGCCAACTCCACCCTACTAGCAAGCTCGACCGACTTCTTCTCCACCTCGGCCAGCGCAGCCTCAACCCCCGCCCGAAGTCGCTCGGCCCCCTCAGCTCGGTCCACAAGCTCCACACACTCGGCCTCCCATTGCCCATCACGCTCGATCTGAGTTGCGCGCTCCTACTCTAGGAGCCTACTCCTCAACTCGAGTGAACTGCGGGCCTAAGCCAGCTGCTCGGCCAATGCCCGAGCCTCCGCCTTGCTTGACTTCACCCGTTCCCAAAGTGAGGTAATCTCCCACCGAAGCTCCTCGAGATCGGTAGTGAGCCGAGCGACCTTCTAGTCGGATGTGCCGACCGCCCAAGTAAGAGTCGATCGCTTTGACTCCGCCCGAGTGTAGGCATCGGGTATGTCGGCCCCCATCTAGCCAGAAACAAACCGCCCTCCATGATCATCTCGAGGACCACAGACGGAGGATTCTGCCTATCTCCTCCTCGCACCACCCCCGAGGCTATGTTATGACATCTCTGATACAGGGGACCCCGGATGCAGGGAGGAGGGCCGGTCCTCTGTAGAGCGACCGGAATGGGAGCTCTCCCTCCGAGCGATACTCCGTCGGGAGCCCCACCGGTTGTCTCAGACTGGGCCCCCCCATCCCCTGTCTCTCCAGCCTTGGCCGGCTAAGATTAAGTCACATCTCCTCGTGCCCCTCTGGCCTTGACTGGCTCGGCCCCGACGCCTCTACCCTGCCCTCCTCTGGCTTCGCCCAACGCTCCAGCATCAGCCACCACCGCCCGAGAGTCGCCTGCCCCCGCTGTGACCTCCACGACCTCATCGGCCCCCTCTCACTCGGCGGAAGGGAGAGCCGACCGAATAGGCTCGGCCCCTTCTAGCTCAGCGGAGGGGAGAGCCGAGCGAGCACCATCGTTGACTGAGCGTGCGGCCCTAGCCCTCTTTGCCCACTTCTTCTCCACAGACTGAACCTTCATAGAATCCCGTAGCATCTTCTCCACGGGATCCTTGCACTTGGCCCCCCACTACTCAAAAGCCCCTTCCAGGGCTACCCGCTTGCCTTTGTCCTGGGCTCGGAAAGAACCCTCGGGAGCCCGCGACTTGACGGTGACCAACGTGTCCTCCACATCGATCACCTCCAACTCAGTCGATGGTGCCTCCTCCTCAACCGGTCGCCTCGCGTCTGAACAAAAGAAGACAGGGTCATGAAAAGAAGAGCATTTTCTCAAATAGAGAGAGAAGCTGATTCTTGAGGCCCTTACCCGTCGTCAGCAGTCGCTCGGAAAGACACTGTTCGATGTTACATGGAGTCACCAGCTCACCCGTCGGTCGGTGATTCTCCAGGAGAACCGCAGCCCTCTTCTTCACCTCCGGGGATACCTGGCCGCGGCCTAGGTCGGTCACAAAGCTTCGGCGGTTTTTGGGGGATGCGGGCTATCATCGACGGTTTATCCAGGATTTTGCTCATATTGCGGCACCGATGACCAGGCTTACGCGAAAGAATGTGCCGTTCGTCTGGACGGGAGAGTGTGAGTAGAGCTTCATGGAGCTAAAGAGATTGCTCACTACTGCTCTAGTGTTGGTGCTGCCATCTGGATTGGGAGATTTCGTGGTGTATACGGATGCTTCCGGGGTAGGTCTCGGTGCTGTGTTGATGCAGCATGGGAGGGTTGTGGCGTATGCATCTCGGCAGTTGAAGCCACATGAGGTGAACTACCATGTTCATGATCTTGAGTTGGCGGTGGTGATTTTCACCCTAAAGATCTGGAGGCATTATCAGTACGGCGAGAAGTTTGAGCTTTTTACTGACCATCAGAGTTTAAGGTATGTGTTCATGCAGAAGGACCTTAACCTAAGGCAGAGGAGATGGATGGAGTACATGAAAGATTATGATGTCACTCTATCTTATCAGCCTGGCAGGATGAATGTGGTGGTTGATGCTCTGAGTAGGAGGGTAACGGTTAGTCAGATGTTGTTGAGGAAGTGGAGGCTCTGGGAGCAGGTTCCGGTCATGACTTTTTGGCTCAAGATCCCACAGGATCAGGGTTTGGCTATCCTTGCGAGTCTGACTGTCACGCTAGCTATTCATCGACAAGTGACTGAGGCTCAGCGAGCAGACCTTGAGCTACCTTGTATTCTATCGATGGCCGAGGTGGAGTTTGGTAAGGATGGAGCTGTGAGGTTCAGAGGTAGGTTGTACATCCCGGCCGAGGAGCAGGTGAGGCATATGGTGCTGCGTGAGGCTCATGGCAGTCGGTATGCCATACTCCCCGATTCGGCCAAGATGTACCAGAACCTGAAGAGGCAGTTTTCGTGGCCTGGCATGAAGAGAGATGTGGTGGAGTTTGTGGCCCGGTGTTTGACCTGTCAGCAGGTGAAGGCTGAGCACCAGTGACCAGGAGGCACACTTCAGCCCTTGGAGATACCCGAGTGGAAGTGGGACCATGTGACCATTGATTTCGTGGTTGGGTTATCGAGGACGTCCAGTGGGCATGATGGTATTTGGTTACTGGTGGATAGGCAGACGAAGACGGCTTGGTTGCTGCTGATCAAGGTTAGTTGGAGCGTGCAGAGATTGGCCCATTTGTGTGTGGAGTGGATCGTCCCATTGCATGGAGTCCCCATCTCCATTGTGTTCGATCGTGACCCGCATTTCACATCGGGATTCTGGAGGAGTTTTCAGTGAGCTCTAGGCACCGAGTTGACATTCAGCTCGGCTTATCACCGTCAGTTGGATGGTCAGTCTGAGCGGACCATCCAGACTTTGGAGGACATGTTGAGATCGTGTTGCCGGGAATGGCAGGGGAGTTGGACCCACCAATTACCATTAGTGGAGTTTACCTACAACAACAGCTACCATTCGAGCATTGGTATGGCACCTTATGAGGCGTTGTACGGGTGACCTTGTCAAACTCTGCTTGATTCGTTCGAGGTGGGTGAGCATGTCCTGACAGGACCAGATTTGGTACAGCAGTGTGTTGAGGTGGTGCATCTCGTTCGGAAGAAGATGTTGGCAGCTCAGAGCCGGCAGAAGAGCTATGTCGATCGGAGGAGGTGACCTCTCAGCTTTGCTGTGGGAGATCAGGTTTTCCTGAGAGTTTCTCCCATGAAGGGTGTAATGCACTTCGGCAAGCAGTAGCAACGGTGTCCTTCTTTTGCTCAGACACGTACCAAGATAAGTACCCCTGGCGGATGAGACGCTCGATCTCGTCCTGGAGCTAATGACAATCACTGATGTGGTGCCCGTGGTCGCTATGAAACAGGCAATGCTTGTGGCAGTTACAGCACTTTGCCTTCATAGGCTCGGGTTGGCGGAGTAGGCCCGAACCCTTGATATCTTCATAAATCTCGTAGACAGGGGCGGTCAGAGGAGTGTACCTCTTGTATTTCTAAGAGGGCTCCTTGCAGTCTCCGTCCAGGTTTCGCCTCTTTCCTTGGCCAAAGCCTTGCTCGGACGGTCGCCTCTTGTCCCCCTCCTGACCCGAGCCTGTCGTGCCATGGCAAGTGCTGAGGACTTCCTCGCACTCTGCGTGACGCAGGGTCAGGGTCACTATCTCGGTGAGGGAGGTAGGGCGATGAAGGACCAGCTCGCGCCAGAGGTTCTCGTCGCGGGTGCCCCCGGTCAGTGTGGTGATGGCCAAGGTAACATCAAGGCGGGGGATGCGAAGGGCTTCTGATTTAAATTGGTTAGTGTAGGCCCAGAGTTTCTCCCCCTATTCCTGTTTAAGGGCCAATAGTCCCGCTACTGACCGGGGAGGACCGTTGCTGGTGAAGCTTTCCTTGAACACTCGCCCGAACTGTCGGAAGTCACGGATGCTGCCTGGGGCAAGGGCTCGGAACCAAGCATGAGTGCCTTGGACTAGGGTGGTCGCGAACGCTCGGCACTTGATGGCATTTGATGCCCCATGCAGGGTCATTACGGTGTCAAAGCTGTCATAGTGGTCGGCCGTGTCTCCCTGGCCGTCGTATGACTTGAAGGTTGGAAGCGAGATCCTGGGGGAGATCTCGGCCTTCAAGACATGGTCGGAGAATGGGGATTGCTCTTCATCCTCCACAGTAGAGGTCTTCTATAGAGCACGGAGGGAGTGCTCTTATTCTGCGAAATGCCTCTCCAAGTCTCACAGCCGGAGAGACAGCTCCGGTTGTTGTTGGGCCGAGGGACTGTGGGGGCGCTCCTGCAGGTTGCCCCAGCGCTCCTCAGGGGCATCGATCTTTGGGAACGGCCGATGCGCTCTGGACTTCTCCCTCTTTGTGGTGGAGGAGGCTTCTTGCTCCGGGGGAGGGACGTGCGATGGCCCTCCTGATCGGTTGCGGATAAGCCGCCGCCCCCGGAGGGTGAAACGGCCCGCGGCGGTTTGCAGGGAGGCATCTCCACCGGGGGGGGGGGGCTCTCCCGGGGGAGCCGCGACTTCTCTTCCCTGGCCCCCTGGGTCCTCGTTAGATCTACGAGGACGTCCAGTTTGGCGTTGAGGGTTTGGAGAGCGTCCGTACTACCGTTGGGGGGTTGCCCCCCCGCCGCGGATGGCGGCAGCTCGCCGACTGGGTCGCTGGCGTTAGAGGGGGTATTCCCCATGGGATGGGAAGGTGCGCCTTCCTCCGTAACCACGGCCTTTCCCTTGTCACCGACGGTTCTCCTACCAGAGCTTCTTCGTACCATGTTGGCTCTTTGTTCGTTCCCACAGACGGCGCCAGATGAAGAGGGGTGATCTCGCGTGATTCCTGAGCTGAGGATGATGACCACGAATGTAAGAACTGCAAGAAGGGAAACGGATCAGCGGTGCTCAGGGATAGCTCCCCGGGGAAAACCCTCCGATGCTTAAGTCAGCAAATCAGACAGAGCTTTGGTGCGAAGTGAAGGGGTAGGAGGAGAAGGGGGCGCGAGATAGTCCGCGTAAACCCCTTGTGACCCTTCAACTTCCCTATAAAACCCCCCTTTGGGAGCCCAAGAGGCATGATGATCAACGAACATCCAACCAGCCAGCATCAAGCATCAAGGAGCAAGGACACGCTAAGGAGATTTGTCTGTGTTTGCTAGGCTTACGCCGAGGGCATGCCGCATGGTCATCCCTCACACGACGTCTAGCCCAAACACCCACCTTTGGGAGATTTGTGTGTGTGTTTGCTAGGCTCACGCCGAGGGCATGTCACATGGGCATCCCTCATATGGCGTCTAGCCCAAACACCCACCTCCGAAAAGGCGACCCCTAGTGGTGATGAACGTATGTCATCTCGATAATCGTACGTGACCCCAGATCTTGCTTGGTGAAGGCACTCTGTCTGGGTCTTGCCTCGATAATCATGCATGACCCTGATGTCGCTTGGTGAAAGTACTCTGCCCGAGTCCTACCTCAATAGTCGTGCATGACCCTGATGTCGCTTGGTGAAAGCACTCTGCCCGAGCCTTGTCTCGATAACCATGCACCCCCAGATGTTGCTCAATAGGGATGGCCCTCTCGGCCCTACCTCGACATTTGTGCATGACCCAGATGCCTCTTCATGAGAGTGCCCTGCCCAGTCCTTCCTCAACGAGCACACACTATCCAACGTTGATCGATCGAGGCACCCTGCCTTGTCTCTACCTTGATGTTCATGCACGACACAGTCATTGCTTGAGGAGAGCCTCTACCCTGTCTCTATCTCAATGATCATGTGCCAGCGTACGCGGCTCAATCGAAGTACCCAGCCTGGTTCTCTATCTCGATAAGCGTGCCCTCAACACCATTATTTGGACTTCACAAGTCTCGGCGCAAGATTAAGCGCCAGGCCCCTACCTCAATCAACAGGCCCCGAGCACGACCATCAAGGTCCAGCAACACCGATCTACCTCAGTCACAACGGTGCCTCCGGCATCCGACTGCCACCTTCTCCAATCACATCGGGGACCTTGACACCCGATCGCTCAATAACTCAGTCACAACGGTGCCCCCGGCACTCGACCGCTAGCCACTCCAGCCACAACGATGCCCCAGGCACCTGACTGTCAATGACTTAGTCACGACGGTGCCCCTGACACCCGACTGCCAGCCACTCCAGCCACAACGGTGCCCCTGGCACCCGACTGCCAGCCACTCCAGTTACAACGGCACCCCCGACACCCGACTGTCAACCACTCCAGCCACAACGGTGCCCCCGGCACCCGACTGTCAACCACTTCAGTCACAACGGCGCCCCCGGCACCCAACTGCCAGCCACTCCAGTCACGACAGCACCCCAGGCACCCGACTGTCAACCACTAGAGCCGCAACGGTGCCCCTGGCACCAGACTGTCAACCACTTCAGTCACAACGGTGCCCTCGGCACCCGACTATCAGCCACTTCAGCCACAACGGTGCCCCAGGCACTCGACTGTCAGCCACTCCAGCCACAATGGTGCCCCCGGCACCCGACTGTCAACCACTTCAGTCATAATGGCGCCCCCGGCAACCGACTGCCAGCCACTCTAGCAACAACGTTGCCCTCGGCACTCGACTGCCAGCCACTCCAGTCACGATGGCGCTCCTGGCACCCGATTGTCAACCACTCCAGCCGCAACGGCGCCCCCGGCACCCGACTATTAACCTCTTTAGTCACAACGGTGCCCCCGGCACCCACCTTTTAATATATCAAAAATCTAATGTGAAAATGATAAGCTATGCCCGCGACTTTTCCGCACATTTTTTCGATTCCCGACCCAGTTTTCGACAAATTCTGTGAAACTCCGCTGCGGGCGAACCGAGTCATTCACCCAAGCGTGAGTGGTACCGTTGCAATCGGCGCATTCCGAGGATCACAGAAACATGATTTTTTATTTTTTGATATTTTTTTAAAAATCTAGATTTCCTATAAATAGGGGCATTCTTTAATCCTTTTTCACCTTTCTCTTCTTCTTCCTCTTCCTTTCCCCCCATCGTGAGCACCATCCCCCTCTCTCTCTCTCTCGTTCGATCGTGCGGCGCGTCCCCTCCAGCTACAGACGGCGCGGGGCAACGGCATGGCGATGACGACGACGACGAGGCGGTCGTGGCGGCGTAGAACTCGTGGGATTTCGTGGAGAAACGAGAGTTTCTAAAAGTGTTCTTCGTGATTTCGACATCAATTCAGCGGAGCATTTGCTCCATTGAGGTAGGGTGACGATCCTTACGCTCTAGTGGTTCATTCCCATGATTTCTAGCCCGTCGTGAGGCCGAGAGGGATGTTTTTGAGCGGGTTAGGGTAAAATCATACTTTGGGGAGCGATCGCCTGATCTAGCGATCCACCATATTTTTGGCCGATCCGAGGTCGTAGAATCATACTAGGGGTTATTGGGGAGCTTCCCCCTTGCTTTCCCCCTCTCCTATGGAGGTATGGGGGCATGGTCGACATTTTTGGGTTGAATTTGCCATTTCATCGCCGGAGCGCTGTGGCAGTCGTACCAGTGACCGCCACAGGGTATAACGCGCCGAGGGAGGTGTGCTGCTTCGTTGGTTTTGAGCTTGGGCTGTCGTGGACGTGACGGCCCCACGATAGACCGCTATATGACTGTGATGCCCCTGGACTGGTCCGTCACAGTGATTCAATCGTTAGTTTTTGACCGTTGGGGGTCATTGTAGCTTGACGCACCAGTGTTGGTCCGTCAGGGAAGGTGACGCCCCTGGGAAGGTGCATTATGCCTTCCACCTAATGCACATGTGTTGGTCCGTTAGGGACTGTAACGCCCCTAGGGGAGTGCACTACAGCCAGTTTGGTCCCGTGACCTAACGCGCTTGAGCTAGTCTGTTAGGTGACATAACGCCCCTGGAGGAGTGCATTACATTCTTTGTTTTGGCTCATGCCTTGACGTGCCTGTGCTAGTCTGTCAGGTGCTGTGACACCCATGGGTAGGTGCGTCACAGTGGTTTTTACACCGAGTGCCCTGACGCACCCTTGTCGGTCCATCATGCTCTATGACGCACCTGTGTAGGCGCGTTATGGTCCATTTTACACTGGGTCCCTGACCCACCTGAGGTGGTCTGTCAGAGGACCGTGGCACACCTGTGCTGGTCTGTCACCTCCTGTAGTGCACGAGTGTTGGTCCGCCAGGCTCTGGGCTATTCCGTATGGCACGTAGTTCCGTTTCTTCTCTGGCCGTGGTCACCGTGCGATGGTACTGGTACGTGGGATGGTCCCCGTACTCCGTCGGGTTTGGACGTCATTTTTTATGGCTTGAGAGTCTACTCCTTCAGAGACACTCCACTAGTTGTAGCCCGCCAGTACGCCTGTGCTGGTATACACTTGGGAGTGGTGGGATGGCTACCCTGAGGATGATTTTTAGACTGGTTTTCATCGGGCCCCACGTTGTCGGCCAGAGTCTGACTGAGGGGAAAACCAGTTAGAGGCCAGACCTAGGACGCATGGTCTGTGTGTGCACACGTGGTTGGGGGCAGTTGGTGGGCTCTCAGTTCATAGTGGCGGTAGTTCGATACCTAGTATCGGGTTATCAGTATTATGGACTCTGGGTCGTTACAATTGGTATCAGAGCGGAGTTGGGGAGTTGTATCAGGAATTGAAATCTGCATTGGTCCAGAGTAAGTCCCTTTTGAGTTGTTCGTTGTTGGCTTAGGGTGTTTCTTGCGATGCTAATATGTTTCCCACTATCATGTTTCCCTAGAATCAAGATGCCGCCTCGAAGGTGAAGAACCCCAGTTCCTCGAAATGAGGCTAGTGGTTTAGCTGCTCCTGTTGTACCAGTTCCTGCCCAAGCTGCACCTGTTCCTAATCCGCATGCGGAGTTACCCGATGGTCGTGGACAGGCACTGAAAGAATTCTTGTTGTTCCATCCACCGATTTTCGAGGGTCAATCTGATCCCGAGGTAGTGAGAGAGTGGTTAGATGCTACCGAGCACGTCTTCCAATGCATGGCGTGCGCTGAGGATGAACGGGTTATGTTGGCCTCTTTTTAACTTCATGGTACTGCACGCACGTGGTGGACCTCAGAATGGGAAGTTGCCTTCCGTTCCCATCCGCTTCGATAGATCACTTGGGCTGAGTTCGTTGCTGCATTCGAGCGTATCTATACTCCAGCTTGCCTGAAGTTAGCCAAGATGTATCAATTTCTAGAGCTAGCACAGGGTGAGATGACGGTACTGCAATATCACGATAAATTCATTGAGTTGGGTCGGTATGCACTGCATATTTTTACAAATGAGACTGTGAGGACTCAGCAGTTTCTGCGTGGATTGAGAGCAGAGTTGAGCCTACCGTTGTTCGCTACACGTGTTGCTGAGCTGGATACCGCTTATCAAGCCATTGTCGCATTGGAGTTGGAGTTGGCGAGGACTCGAGGTTTCGCTCAGACTGGGATGGTGTCGTCGACCGTGCCACATCAGTCATCCCACCAGTCATCTACTTCAGGAGTTTCTCCCGCCTTCTCTCCTACCGATAGTACTTCCTTTCAGCAATCTTAGGGCTGAGGTTTCCGTCATAAAAAGAAGAGGAAGAGGTTTGATCAGTCGTCATTTTTGGAGCCGAGTCAGCATTTGGGTTCGTTTATTAAGGCCGCGTTCAAATTCTAATGCTTTTCAGCCGAGGATGTGTTCCAGATGTGGTGGCAGTCATCTGGGTGTGCCGTGCTCTCTACCGGTTGCGTGCTTTCGTTGTGATCAGCCGGGGCACATTTCCCGTAACTGTCCGTTAAGGTAGCAGACGGTGCAGTTCTCACAGACTTCGCAGTCGCAGCAGCCGCAGTTCTATCTTCCGCCGCCGCCTCAGTCATCTCAACCGATTCAACCGATTCAACCGTTTCAACCGCTTGTTCCTACACCTTCTCAGCAGTCGTCTGCCGCTACTCATCCGCCGAGAGCCAGAGTTACACACATCACTCGTGTGGAGGCGTTGGCATCTAATCTGATCAAAGGTACGATTTTGATTTATGATCGCACAGCGCATATTCTTTTCGATTCAGGCGCGACGCATTCATTCATCTCCGAAGATTTTATTGCCCGTATCAAGAGACCGGTGAATGAAATTTCCTGTGATATGCTCGTGGAGTTGCCATCTGGTGATTTCATGTCCACTCCTATGTGCTTGGAAAATTCTTCGGTTGTGGTCAGTGGTCGGAAGCTACCAGCGAGGCTTTATGCATTACAGCTAGCCGACTATGACGCGATTCTTGGTATGGATTGGCTGGAACTTTATGGTGCCCTAGCTGTCCTCCCTTGCAGCCCCACGCCCTCCAGCCTTCCCCAGCCCTTCCCCACTGCATCCCACACATCCCCCTCTCCCAGGCTCATCCACGGCGACTCTGAGAACCCACGGCATCGCCCCTATCCTCGGCTTTGGTGTACTCTTCATTCTGCCACTTGTGGATTCGAGTTTGGATCTGAGGCCCTCATTGGAGACACTACCACGACTTCCACGTCAAGAATCAGTGCAAACTCTCTTCTGAGAAGTTGTTCTGCTTCCAGTTGTCTTTGCTCCAGAAGTGGTCCCGCTTTGATTCGACTTTGGCTCCGATCGCGTCGCCCATTTTTGTGCAACTGCACCAGATTTGAGTCTAAACCTGAGGGCCATCTGGCAGTGGCTGCGCTATCTTCCCGGAGTGATTCTGCCTGAACACTCTTCATAAGCATTCTTCTTATCTGAGTCACCATCGATCCAGAGGTGGTCCCACCCTTTTTCAACGTCGGCACCACCCGTGGCATCCGTTCTCCTGCGATCGCACCAGACTGGTGTGACCCAGTCGGTCCAGAACATGTAGCAGGCTCGTCAGCCCCGGCATGCCTTCCTCTGCTGATTTTCGACCTGAGTCATTGTCATCAAAGTCGGAGATCTCTACATCCTGAAAGCACTCCAAGTAGTTTTGTCACGATCTGTGTCCTTTGCTTCCTGTACCAAGGTTATCCATCTGGCTGTGTCTGGTTGTTCACCCCAAAACCAGAGCCTCAGTCCAGAGGTGACTGCGGCCAGCCCTGAGCTCCAACGCTCGCCAAATTTGACCGGCACGTAGGACCTCCTGTTATCTTTCAAATCACATAGGTCCCGCTTCAATCAGAATTCGGTGGAGAGCATACCACCCTCTACATGCCGACTGTGCCGATCGGACCTGTAGGACAGAATCATGCAGCTCATCGTCGGTGACCGGCCCCGCCCCCTCATGACCTCAGAACGATGCAGAACTTCCAGGAGCTCTTCTACCCTTCACCAGCTTCGTCTAAGTGCCAACAGAGGCCTGTTCTGATCCCTGTGTGCAGTGTACCATCTGAGTCACGTCAGTTCTGCCTCACTGGGCAGACATAGGGTAGCAGGCCCAACTTCCCCTTCCCCTTGCTCCACCCTCCTGTGTGAGGGTAGTTTTGTATTGATCCATCCCATCCCCGTGATCCCCTGCCTGCGTGGAGTGTATCGCCATAAGGCTGTATTCACAGGTTCGCACAGGGAGCCGCCATCGACATTCCCATGCTCGCGCTCGTCCCGCATCACTCTAGCTGGCCTTGACGCTCCCGAAGGGCAGAACTTGTTTTCCCTAGCTCAGACTTGCACTCCGCTCTCTGCAACTTGAAAGCAACTAGCCTGTCATTCATGACACGCATCAGGAAGTCCCGGCGATGTACAAACTTTAGCAGTAGCAAGACACGCTGAGCCCATATTTCTAAGGGACAACCCATCGCCTGCAAACCAGCGGTGAAGCAGTTGGCTATCTCCTTTAGTTGGAGATAAGTTATTACTGGCTGAGACTCCACCAACTGGCGCAGCATGTCCAAGTTCTGCCATACAAAGCTTTCAGATGAGGCGAAGCCGAAGGAAACAGATGAGGCAACTTCAAAAGTCACCTCATTATCGATATCCGCCCATAATGCGACATCCGGTTGGGAGAAAGAGGACGGGAGAGCTGCTGGGAGAGCTGACTGGACTCTCTCTGCAATTTCCTGCAAGGCTGAGGCCTCCTTTGTTGTCACCCCTTCATGGGCTGCTGCTCGGATACTCGAAGAGGGGGAGCTTATAGTTACTGGAGTTGCTTCTTCATGGGTCCTCGGGATAAAGCCCGTCTCTTCAACACTCTCCTCCTGAGGCACCACCTTTTCTGATGCTGAAACCATGGAAGCTACTTCTGGGCCGGTTATCAGCAATAGACCAGTTGCTGCAATAGTTGCTTCCTGCATAGCCTCCTCTTCCGAAGCAGCCATCTTTGCCATTGATGGGACCGCAGGGCTACGACCTGAAGGCATAGAGGTTCAGTTTCCATGGCTACTACTGCAGGGACCGTGGATTCAGGTGCAATGGTCATCACCGCAGCTGGTACAAATGCAGAACCTCTAGCCGGGTCTACCTCAGCCCTTAATTCTGAAACCCTGATGGGAGCGGAGCTGTCCCCTGAGGCTCCTAAGTCTAATGATGCCAGGTCTGTAGAAAATTATATCCTCACTGGCACAGGATAGATAATCTCAGAAGTTCCCGCACAAGCTACTGGCGAGGCAGAAATGATAGCTAAGGCTTTAGATGAGGTGGCCTCAAAAATGGCGGTCGTTACCGGGTTGGTAATAGTAGGTTCCTGAGGACAAACCAAGGCAGCCTCAAGCAATAAATGAAAAATGGGTGAAATAGCAAAGTGAAAAGGACTTACGCTCACTGTAAGGTCCACATCCTCAAAAGAATGCAAGGGGGATGAGAACTCTGCTGTTGAGGCGATGAAGGGAGGAGTTATGTCTGTTTCCATATCAAGACCGGCAAGCTCTCCCTGCAGCTCCTCCTCAAAAGATAACACTAGCAGTTTGGGAGGTGGGAATGGCGGAAGACCTTTGATTAATATGGGCAATGCTTTTGATTTAGGGACATCCTCCTCACTACCACTGAAATCTATTTCTTCTTCCACCGCATCGGAGACAGTCGTAGAGCTACTAGAAGATATTTCCACTCTATCCACAGACTGAGCGGCCACTTCTAGAGCATGTCGGGGCGTGGACCGGGTAACTACACGTCTCGTCGAGGCAATGCCCCATTTCATTTGGGTCTTGTGACCCTCATGTGGCCGAGGTACGTCTCCTACTACTGTTGTAGCTCTGGTCCCTTCTCCGGATGTCACCGCAATAAAGGTCCCTAAGAAGGATGACATAAGAACAACCAAAAGGCAAAGGGAAAGGTGAGAAAGCATACTTACCCTCCGCCTCGCCAGCCGGTGTAGGAGAGGGCAATCTGGTCTCTTCCTCAAGAGGCGCCACTATCTGCTCTTGGGCTGTGTCAAGAAAAAGAAGAAATCAGATCCAGAGGTCTCCTTAAGAGCCGGTAAGGAAAATAATGAAAGGTGCATCTGCAAGCTATTGATGTTACCCTCAGTAGGTGCCTGGGCGGCCTCCTTCTGAGATGTGAACTCATCAAATGAAGGAATATCGGGAAGAGGGGTCCCGGCCTCCGTCACTACTGGAGCAGTTCGTTGGACACGAGCCTTCTTGGCCTTCATGGCCTTCACAATTGCAGTCTTGATTGCAGAAGTCTTCCTCTTCTTGCCCGGAGGCAAAGGAGTGGTTGTCGACACTGCTACGGGAATTGCAAAATACCCAGGCTTCTCAGCCTGGGCAATTATCCTCCTATAGAGCCCTTGCCATTTTATGTCCAGTCTGTCTGTCGAAGACACAAGAAGAGCAATGAAAGTTAATAAATGCAGAATTTAATAGCAAGATGAAAGCTCTACAGTCAAAAAGAAGAGGTCATACCGGCTGGGCCGTCATAGAAAGTGGATAGCGGCCAATACAAATATGCAACCTCCTCTGAACGAGAGGCAGCCTCCTTGATGAGCTAGCAGACGTCACCGATGGTCTGACATTTCTCCACCAATGTAGCCAAATCACTGTGATCGTGGAAGTCAAGACAATGAAACAAGCCAAGATGGTCCATACCCCAGCCATCCGCGTAATATAAGGAAAGGAATAATGGTTTGTTCAAAATCCTGGCTAGTGGGATCTCTGCAGACAGGCCATGAGCATTCAGTAAAACAAACAGCCAGGACGTGTGCTGATAATATGTCTGAGTTTGATCTACCCTATGCACGAACGTCCTATAGGGATGAAATCTGTCTGCTGGACCCTTCCAAGGGACTATTGTCGGGAGCAGCTCTTCAGGAGGGAACGGATATTGCTACGTCTCCAAACGAGCACTCCCCACATGGCATAATTGCCTTAAGTCCTTCATGAAAGCTTCTTCATTAATGGCTGAAAAAACGGGAGTGGGCGGCTCAGAGCCTTCTTCTTTCAGAGCCCGACACTTGGCCAAATAAGTTTTTGCTTCCCTTGGGTGCTGTGAATAAATCCTTTTCAAGTGGGCCTCGTTAATCTCGAATACCGGCCCTGGTTGCTACTTCAGGAAAGAACACTCAGCCACATCCCAGAAGGCACTCCTGCCACCCCTATAAAAGCTGGTACGGGTGTTCCACCATTTAATATACTCTGTTCCCTTCTGGCCTTATGGCTTCGATCGAGATATTATAGCACCTTCTAGCTAGTGCCTGGTTACCTCGGACTTCCCCTATGCCACTTTTGGTAGGAAACTTCATTTTTTGGTGATAGGTGGAGGGCACCACCTTCGTTCGGCTGAGGATGCCTCTGCCAAAGATAGCGTTGTATGTCGTCATTCCCTTGATCACGATGAAGTCTACCATAACCGTAATAGTTTTGGGCGGGGTGCCGATGGTAACCGACAGGCTTAGGGCTCCCTCGGGATAGGTTGCCAGGCCGTTGAAATGCAAAGCAGAGTTCGGATCGGGCGGAGTTTAGATGGATTCTCACCCATCTTGATGAAACAATCATACGAAAGTACATCATGGGCACTACCATTGTTGACTAAGATTCTATCTACATTACAATCGTTTATTGTGGCTGATACAACTAGGGCGTCGTCGTGCAGGGTTGTTAACCCTTCCAGGTCCTGGTCAGAGAATAGCAGGGCCTGCGGCTCACTTGATGGTTTGGCCTTAGAGGGCTCAGAGGCTCGGCTCACCTGCTCGGCATGAAGCTTCCTTCCTCAAAGGCTATCTCCTCCTGACGCAGCTCCTCCAGTGATGACGTTGATGTGGACCCCACAGGGGATGTTGTCGATCTCCTCGGGGGTGACATGGTCCTCCGTCTGCCTGGACACGTACAGGGAGAAGTGCCCTTGACAGACGAGACACTCGATCTCATCCTAGAGCTGGTGGCAGTCACCGGTGTGGTGCCCGTGGTCTCTGTGGAAGAGGCAGTGCTTGCGGCGGTTGCAACGTTTCACCTTCATAGGCTCGGGTTGGCGGAGGAGGCCCGAGCCTTTGATGTCTTCATAGATCTCATAAACTGGAGCGGTTAGGGTGGTGTACCGCTCGTACCTCCGAGACGGTTCTTTGTGCTCCCCGTCTCGGTTCCACCTTTTTCCTTGGCCCGAGCTTGGCTCGGACACTTGCTTCTTGTCCCCCTCTCGACCTGGGCCGATTGTGTCACGACAGGCGCTGTGGACTTCCTCGCATTCAGCGTGGCGCAATGCCAGGGTCACTAGCTCGGCAAGGGAGGTGGAAGGATGCAGGACTAGCTCGCGCTGGAGGTTTTCATCGTGGGTGCCTCCAGTCAGTGCGGTTATGGCCGAGGCTACATCCAAGCGGGGGATGCGTAGGGCCTTTGATTTAAATAGGTTTATGTAGGCCCGCAGCTTCTCCCCCTGCTCCTGTTTGAGCGCCAACAGCCCCGCTACTGACCTAGGGGGACCGCTACCGGTGAAGCTCTCCTTGAAGACCCGCCCAAATTGCTTGAAGTCCTGGACGCTGCCTGCAGTGAGGGCTCTGAACCAAGCCTGAGCGCCCTGGACCAGTGTGGTCACGAATGCTCGGCACTTGATGGCATCAGAAGCCCGGTGGAGAGTCATCAGGGCGTCGAAGATGTCAAAGTGGTCGGCCGGGTCACCCTGGCCATCATATGACTTGAAGGTCAAGAGGGAGATCCTGGGAGAGATCTCTACCTTCAAGACGTGATCGGAGAATGGGGATTTCCCCTCATCTTCCTCGAGAGAGGTCTTCTGCAAGGTGTGGAGGGCGCATCTTGCTCTGTGAAACGCCTCTCAAAGTCTCGCAGCCGGAGGGACAACTCCAGTTGTCGCTTGGTTGAGGGGCAACGAGGGCGCACCCGGAGGTTGCCTCAACGCCCTTCGAGAGCTTCTGTCTCCAGAGGTGGCTGGCGCGCTCCAAGGGCGGCAGAGCTGGTAAAGAGAAAAATAAAAAAATCCTCTCCTTCTCTACTCCTCACCGATGAGGGTCGTCGACCTCGACAATCTGTCAACGGCGACCTCAGTATCACCCCACGATGATGGTGACCACTACACCCTCGAGAGTCAGATCATGTCAATTCCAGTACCACCTCCCAATCTCAACACCGTGGCTTCAACTCCTTTATAGGCCAGCCACGCCAGTTCCAGTACCAGCTCCCAGTCTCAACACCATGGATTCAACGCCTTTGTAGGCCAGCCACGCCAGTTCCAGTACTAGCTCTCAGTCTTAGCACTATGGCTTCAACGCCTCCACAGGCCAGCCACGCCAGTTCCAGTACCAACTCTCAGTCCCAGCATCGTGGCTACAACGCCTCCACAGGCCAGTCGCTCGGTTCTAGTACCAACTCTCAGTCCTAGTATCATGGCTTCAACGCCTTTACAGGTCAGCCACCCCAGTCCCAATACCAGCTCTCAGTCTCAGCACCATGGCTACAACGCCTTTACAGGCTAGCCACCCAACCTTAGCACCAGTCACCAGTTCCAGCACCGCAGGTACAACGCCTCCACAGGCCAACCGCTCAGTTCTAGTACCAGTTGCCAGCTCCAGTACCACGGCTACAACGCCTCCGTAGGCAAGTCACTCAGGTCCAGTGCCGGTCGCCAGTCCAGCAGTTCGGCTACAATGCCTTCACAGGCCAGCCGCCCAATTCTAGTTCTAGTTCAGGTTCCAGTCTCCGGCTACAACACCTTCACAGACTAGCCGGCCAGCTCCAGTCTCTAGTTCCCAGTCCCATTATTTCGGCTACAATGCCTTCACAGGCCAGCCACCCAGTTCCATTTCCAGTTCCAGTTCAGGTTCCAGTCTCTGGCTACAACGTCTTCACAGGCCAACCGACCAGCTACAGTCTCTAGTTCCCAGTCCCAGTAATTTGGCTACAACGCCTTCACAGGCCAGCCGCCCAGTTCCAGTTCCAGTTCAGGTTCCAGTCTCCAACTACAATGCCTTCACAGGCTAGCTGGCCAGCTCCAGTCTCTAGTTCCCAGTCCCAGTATTTCAGCTACAATGCCTTCACAGGCCAGCCACCTAGTTCCAGTTCCAGTTTAGGTTCCAGTCTCTGACTATAATGTCTTCACACGCCAGCTGGCCAGCTCCAGTCTCCAGTTCCCAGTCCAAGTATTTCGGCTACAACACCTTCACAAGCCAGCCGCCCAGTTCCAGTTCCAGTTTAGGTTCCAGTCTCTGGCTACAATGCCTTCACAGGCTAGCCCGCCAGCTCCAGTCTCCAGTTCCCAGTCCTAGTATTTCGGCTACAACGCCTTCACAGGCCAGCCGCCCAATTCTAGTTCCAGTTTTAGCCCCAATATTTTGGCTACAATGCCTTCAAAGGCCAGTCGCCCAGCTTCAGTCTTAGTATTTCGGCTACAACACCTTCGAAGGCCAGCCGCCCAATCCAGTTCCACTTTCAGTTCCAGCACCAGTCCCAGTAGTCTGGCTACAACGCCTTCGAAGGCCTGCTGGCCAGCTCCAGTTCCAGTCCCCAGCTCCAGTTACAATTTCAGTTCCAATACCAGTCCTAGTCCCAAACCCAACTTTAATTTCTAGTTCCTGTTCTAGTCACAATTCCTGGTCACCATGCCTTCCGAGGCCACTTGGCCAGCCCAGCTCCAGTTTCCCAGGCGAATGTGAATCACATTTCTGGCTAACAACATGTCAATAGTTGGTACACCAATCGACACAAATTTTAAAAGGGGATTCATTCACCCCCCCTCTGAATCTGCACCTAGTGTTCCAACACCTTTTACTCCTCCCCATGCCCGATGAGCCTGACTCCATCCTCAAATTGGAACTTCTTATCTCGGGAAGAAGCCAAGACATCCCCCCATGGCCGACTAGCCCACCCAAGACACTAGCCCAACTATTCCCATGGAGGAGGATGACTCACCCCCTTTTGAGGACCTTAAGGACATAGAGCTCCTCTCCCTTAGTGAGCCTTTCCATGGCCCCTATGACCCCTTCCAATGGGAGCTTGGGTACCCAAGTGACCCACCCTCCTTATTCACCACCCACTACTTCCTACCCCCACCCACCATGTTGGGTCAAGCCCATCTCCATCAAGACCCGGGCCACATATGGGAAGTCTTGACCATGGACGACTCACACCTTGGGAATAAGGAAGTGTCCCACTCCATGCCATCCACCTTCCTAGACCTGTTAGACCCTTATGAGTGGAAGCTCAACGGCCGTCCCGTACCCCCACACATGAAAGTCATCTCCGGGTTAAGAGCCCATGTGTCATTACATATCACACCACTTGGCATGGTTAGTAAGTCAGGTCCTCTCGTTCATGTCACCCACATGTCAGGTCGAATGCATGACTGGTCCATATTCGGGTGTAAAGCTCCTCCCCTATTCATCATCCCCAACACAATTAACTTTGTGCATGATACGAGCATTCATGGATGTCTGGGCCCCCCGACATTTGTCACACCCATGCACGATAGATTCACCTATGGATGCCCTGGTCCTCCTAAATCTGTCAAAGTCTACATGGCAGTATTGCATGATAGGTCCAATTATGGTTTCCCCGGTCCACCTTTGCATGCCACACACTTCACACCCACACCGCACCGTAGCACATGGCATAAGCATTCAAGCAAGCATCTAGCAATGAGCGGTGAGTTTCACGAGAAGCGGGCAAAAGCTCACGAGTGCCACTTGGGATTCCAAGTAGGCAACCTAGTGATGGTGAGATTAGAGTGACTCTACCCTAGGGTCACCTCCAAATAGAGGGCACGAGGACTTGGACCTTCCCAAGTTCTGAGTAGCTTTGGCAACACAGCTTATGGGTTGGACTTACCGATGGGTTCTGGGATATACCCTACTTCCCACGTGGCAGACCCGGCACCCTATCAGGGCACCGCGGTGGATCCTAGTGAGTGACTCGAGCCTACATCTACTTTTTTGAGTGACACCTTTGGAGAGCCTCCATAAACCAGCTTGAGAGCCTGACATGAGCACACAGGGGCAATACTAAGCAAGTAGGGTACCATCGATGGCAAGAGGGTGTACCCGAGCCGCCTTGAGCGACTGAAGAGCCGTCCCCTGCCTGAGGACGCGGGGTTGAGTTTGGAGGTCGTGGCTCTCCCGGAGCTACTTTGGCGGACCACTTCCCCAGAGGGCCCATACTCGATGGGGTCGAGTTTTTCCCACCCCGGGAGTATGATGGGGACATCTCCAGCCCTTCCATATTTTTTGAGGCTCTTGATGCTCGCCAATAGTACTACATCTTGTTTGCCACTTTATTTCGAGTCATATGATGTGTTTTTCATTTTCTTATTTGAGTCTTATCATATAATTTCCCTTTTATTTGAGTTACGTACATAGTTTAGTGAGTTATTAACCTATGTTAGAGTCAATTAGGCTCCTTTAATCACCCTTGGACATGTTTGGTCTTTAGTGTAAATGTCAAGGGTATTATTAGGATTGGGTTGGGATAATCCTAGAAGGGGTTTGGATAGTGTTTGGGTCGAGTTGAGGTAGGACACCTCGGGTTGGGACTCTCCAAGAGAGTCCCGATCGGACTGACTGCGTGGTGAGTTGGGCGGTCTAACGATAGACCGCCCTTCTTCTTTGAGCAGCCCATTATGGGCCGCACAACTCTGGATTCATGGAACCTATATGTTAATGCCCATTACATCCTGCAGCCGGTTACGGGCCGCCCAACTGATACATACGGCCTAGAGGCAGTCGTATAAGTCCTGTGCGGCCTAAGGGTGACCGCCCATCCCTTTGCTATTTTTGCTTGATGCTCACCCTCGTTCCTCTCGTCAAGCGTGTCTCTCCTCTCGCGTTGTCTCTCTCGCAGAGTCGGTGTATCTCTCTCCTCTCGCGTCGTCTCTCTCGCAGAGTCGACGTACCTCTCTCCTCTCGCGTCGTCTCTCGCAGAGTCGGCGTATCTCTCCCCTCTCGCACCATCTCTCTTGCAGAGTCGGCGTACCTCTCTCCTCTCGCATCGTCTCTCTCGCAGAGTCGGTGTACCTCTCTCCTCTCACATCGTCTATCCCGCAAAGTTGACATACCTCTCTCCTCTCACGTCGTCTCTCCCACAAAGTCAGTGTACCTCTCTCCTCTCACGTCGTCTCTCCTACAAAGTTGGCGTACCTCTCTCCTCTCTCGTCGTCTCTCCCGTAAAGTCGGCGTACCTCTCTCCTCTCATGTCGTCTCTCCCGCAAAGTCGGCGTACCTCTCTCCTCTCGCATCATCTCTCTCGTAAAGGCGACGTGCCTCGCCTCTCCCGTGCGTCTCACCTGTAAGTCATCGCCTCTCTCCTCTCACCTGTCTCCCACAGTCCGAGAATTTACATTTTCATACATTCATGCAGAGCATAAGAAAATCAATAAAAAAGGGAAAAAAGAGAGAAAAGAAAAACAAACTAGGTCCCTATCATGTCACATCATGTACAAGTGTCGGAGTACAAAGCAAAATCAGGCCGCCCCCTCTAGCCTGTCGCTATCACCTCTGCCCTCCTGCCTCTTCGATGGCGGGCCCATCGCAGAGGTCGCACCCTCCTCCCTCTCTCGTCGCCAGCGCCGGTCCTCCTCCTCATTCCTCTGTCGCTGAGAGGAAGTCGCAAGGAAACACCCAATAGAGCCGTGAGTAGCCTGACTCTCACTCGGGGCCGCACGGCTGCCACTCATCCCACTGTGGAAATGGCTCATCTCCTTGTATGCCCGCAACTCACCGCGCAGCTCAAATGCCTCCTGTCGGTACCGCTCCAGCTCCGAGGCCACAGCTCGGAGTCACTCCACCTCTACCCAAAGGACTGCCGTCTTCACTGAGTCCGATGGTCTAGCCTGTGCTAACTGCTACCGAAGGCGGGCTGCCTCCTCCTGCGCCTCAGCCTGGCCTTGCTCCGCCGACTCCCTTGAGCGAACACTCTGCTCCAGCTCGGCATGTAGGCGCTCCGTCTCCTCCCCCGAGTGAAGGCTCTACTCTAGCTCACCCCGTAGGCGGGTCGCCTCCTCTCTCAGGTCGTAACTCTGCTCCAGCTCCTCCCGTAGATGGGCGGTCTCGTCCTGCGCTAGTACGAGCTCCTCTCGCAACTAGTCGCCCTCGCCTATGGCGACAGTCAGCTCCATCACTTGCACGCATTCATTCACCATTAGTCAACTACATTTTAGTATAAAAGCATAATTCACAAGGGAAAGTGTAGGATGTACCCGCTCAGCAGAGCATTCTTTGCGACTCCTTCCACATACGGGTACACTGACGAACCTTGCACGATGACTCTTGCATGAGACTGGGACTGGTGAGGGGTGTGGGGCCCCTAGACTGGGAGGAGGGCGTGTCCTCTAGGGAGTTCACCCTCCCTTGGGGCGTAGCCGCGCCCTAGGGTGGGCTGGCCTTGGGGGTGAGCCGTGGCCACGGGGTTGGCCTCGACGGCCTTCTGGGAGTATTCAAGGTTGTCCTTTAAAGGACAAAGTGTTCAAGGGTGCTGGGGCTACCCCGTGGGGGCCGTTGTTATCGAGTCGTAGTTGCCGCTCACAATCGGGTGAATGTCCAACACACCTTGGGTTGTCGAATGGCTCAAATAGGTGACTGGTGGGCCTTATATTTGCCTCGGAACTGAGGCTATGAGCTCATGGGAGTTGAGAAGAGGCTTTTGGGGTATGTGAGCCCAGCCTCATGGTACGTACCGCGTTGCACGGTGGGTTAGCAGGGTAGCCTCAGGTTGGCCCGAGAGCTAAAGATAAGTAGCTCATCACCACGTGTCTGAGGGTCGGGGGTGGCCCCGACTTGTTGGAGGGTTATTATAGAACCTGACTAATAAGTTGGAGCCGTGGGTTGGCCCACAGTTTGCTGTAGAAAGGTTGGAATATATGCACCCACAAGGTGTTTGGAGAAATGCCCGACACACGTATGAGATCCGTATATGCGCACTACGGGCCTCCAAAGCCTATGGTTGACTTAGTTAGGTCTCCCTTTGACCTTGGGGGTGTTGGGGGAAGGCATCTTGGGGTAGGTCCGAGCCTTGTTGCTGGGTGCCACGTGGCACAGCTTGTAGTCGAGGCACGCCCGGGTTGGCTCGGGTGGCCGTGTAGAGTGCCGACAAAGCCCACAACTAAGCGGTCGAGAGTGATCCCAATCAATTGTTGGTGTAGCCGTATGTCATGGCTAGTTGGTTGTGGCCCTAGGTCGTGCCCACCGAGTCGTAGGAAGGGCTAGGTAGCCCATGCCTTAAAGGTGCTCGAGGAAATTCCCAAACCCTTATTCCTGCACCTTTTTACTGGGAAATTGTCTAGGTACAACAAATGTCCCCCACGGGACATGCATCGGAGGTGAAGACGAGGGCGTACGGCCCATGAGCCCCTCATTCTAGGTCGTTGTAATTATATTTTGACACATCATGTGCTTTCATTTTGTTGCATTGTATATGTTGACTTTTAGGTGTGCTGACCATTTTTGTGCTTTGTCTTGCAGCTATGGCATGATTTGGTAGAGATGAGCAGGTCCCAATGCGTGTGGCCCGAGAGGAAGAGTATAGGGTGTGGAGGACTGAGCGGCCCATGCCCCCTCTGGGCCCACCAGTCATCATTGCGGCTAGTGTGGAATAGCTTGACTCCGGGCACACGGTGGTAGCTGAGGGCCCCGTTGGTGAGGGGGCGGGTAGAGTTGGGGTCGTAGAGTTGGCTCGGATTTCAGAGGCAGGTGGGTTATACACCTATGATCACAACGGAGGCTATTTGGTGGAGTTCCCCTTGGACCGCCACCTTTTCGAGTTCATCTGGAGATACGTCCCACTAGGCATGGAGGAGGGAGACTCAAGGGTTGCTGGAGCACGCCAACGACTCAAGTGGGCAATTTTAGTAGGCAGGGACAGCCTACACGAGGTCATTCTCTGTGGCTTCCCGAGCTTCTCTGGAGACTACTGGAGGTAGTGCTAGTTCCCCAGTGCTGAGTGCCTGGCCTTCTTTAGCAGACCAATCTCAATTCTGCTCTCATCACAGAGCCTAGGGACACAACCTCTCACGATCCACGGCACACTTCTCCAGAACCGACAATGCCACCTGCTACCACAGCAAGCTGGTCGATGACATAGCGACCAATGCACACGGGTCCCCAGACAATATACTTCTTACCGTGGTCGATCACTCGGCCAACCTTACCAGTCACTCACAGTAACCAACCGGGACCCCATAATCTTGTCAGAGATCACTTCTCCAAAACACGATCTCAACCGAGGACACAGCCTCCAATACATGGATAGGGTACTCATGCGGCAGCCCTGCCAACATATTCCCCAATTCTCGATCCAACCAGTGCCACAAATCACAATGCCTCAAGCAATGGCACGACAACAACATGTCTCACGCAACCCAAGATAATCTCTTACTGAGGAACCAATCCTCCGACGCTCAACACATCCTCTGAAATCTGCCCATAGCAACCAATGCTACGATCTTCCGCTGCGCACTCAGATCCACGCGCACAACCACCATAATGACAACTTGGGATCTTCCATCCCGACAATCCTCTACAACTCCGCAGGCTCCGATCCTCAACACATCGAAAATCACAACACCAGTCGCAAATTCTCACAAACATTGTCCAGCTGGCACGCATCCTTCCGGAATAATGCCAGCACACCTTACACATCAGGGAATGGGTAATGCTTCTCACTGGCAACCATCTTGCCAACACACGGGACGTGTCTCGCACGGATTTCATGGCATACGAAGGCCAACCAATCCGGACATATGATGCAAGATGACAAACCTTAATCCAACCCGATCTCCTCCAACCAAGGGAAAAAGTCAATACTCCTCCGACCAACGGAAGGCCCCCATGCTCGACCTGACCTCGAACCTTGCACATGCTGGGAATAGCACCTTCCAGCACTAGAAAAATCATCACTTCTGTCAGGTCAGCACCTCCGACACACTCACCAAGTGTCTCATCGGATCACGATCACAGCATCTCTCGATGCACCACCGCTGTAATTCCTCGAACCGCAACACGCCACGCTAAGAGCCGCGACACGAACCATAATCAGCAACCGCCAATGCTCATCCTCGAGTTCCGAACCTGTCACTGCCACACGATCTCGAACCAAATCTAGGGCGACCACAACCAAATCCAAGAAGATCCTCTGCTCATCCGGGCACATCTCGACCAAAGTGCCCGCTCTGCCACCTCGAACCACAATCTCAACACCACAGGGGTTGGATAAACCTCAAGCTAGGGTGGCCAACCCGATAATAGCTCCCTCAGAGCATACTCACGGCCACTTAACCACGAATAATCCTCACCGGTCACCTGACCTCGCTGCAATTCCTCGAACGCAGCATCGCAGCAACGCACCTGTCGGTAACATCTGCCCAACGCAGCACAACTGGGGCCACCATCGATGAGGGAGAAAGCTCTCGACCTCGATCCTCAAGCCCCACGTCGGCACCCCGATGACGACAGCAACCACCTTCATAGCGTCAATGCTGCGCACTCACGTCCTCACGCGAGAAACCAAGTGAAAATAAAACATAAAACCCTATGCCAGCTGTCGACTGTACTGGACCTTATGGACTTTGTTCATTGTAATATCTCAAATTCCCAAGTACACACCACAACCATAGCTCTGATACCAACTGTACCGACCCGAGATCCGAGTACCGGAAAGGAACCGACATGACTCAAACCCCGGCCCGCCACCCACGAGTCCGAAGACTCAGAAGGGCTCGGCCCCCCTGCCCCGCGCCCCTTTCATCTTGTGTGGCGTTGTTTTCTCCCCTCCGGGTGGGTGCCCCCCCCCCCCCCCCCCCCCCCCCCCCCCCGTCGCAGCGCGTCCTCCCGTCAGCGCAGCAACACGGGTCGGTGACACATCCATCTTTGTCGGCCGCCGTCGCTCGCCGTTACAATCGTTTTGAGCAGCACACCCTCGTCGTCGGTTGCCCGCGCTGTAGTCCTCGCGTCGGCCTCTGTCCGCTATCCAACGGCATTCGTCCACCAGAGGACCATGGGACCCGTCTCCTGTCTGTGCAGCACCCCTCGCTGTGCACATTGATTACAGTTTTCTCCGCCGTGTCTCATCGTTTTGTCAAGCAGCGACGTGCATCTTCCGTTCGGGACTCTTCTTCTGTAGCCTTTCTCGACAGGTTGTAGATCTCTGTGGATCTGCCCATCATCCATTACATAAGGAAGTGGCACCTCGTGTAAGGTATGGCTTCTATTGTGGCTACATCTGATATTCCAAAGATGGATGTGCAACTTAGTGGTGCAGAAAATTATGCTGTGTGGGCTGCTATAGTTCGGACTAACCTTCGAACTGTTAGATTGTGGGGATATGTGGATGGTACTATCTTGTTTGGTTCTACTACGAGTAAGGATGCTATTGCCTCTGTTCCTCGTACCTTCTGGGCTGAGGCCGTTCTCACTTCCGTTTTCCTTATCAATATCACCCCTTCTTCTATTTTGTGAGGTTGTACCCCTTATAAGTGGCTTTACTCTAAATCCCTAGACTACAGTCGACTTAGTAGCTTTGGCTGTACATGATATGTGTTGTTGCCACCTCATGAACGCACCAAACTCTCACCCTGAGCAGTTAAGTGCGTCCTCCTCGACTACAGCCCTGAGCATCTTGGGTATCGCTGCTATGATCCTCTTGCTCGTCGTCTTCGGATCTCTCGTCATGTCACCTTTCTTGAACATGTTCCATTCTTTTCCACTAACTCTTCCGATCTTTCTTTTCTTCACACTCCTGGTCCCTCCTTGCCTTTCTCTGTCATTATTGGTCTTCCCGGTCTTTCCCTTCAGAAGAATCATCCAATCCTACGCCCTCCCTAGAGCCCGAGTCCTCTCACCCGACTCCTGTTACCCCGACTCCTAGCCGACGTACCTCCACCCCGGAAGATGCTCCAAGCTCCTCAGTAGATGCTACTCCCACACCTACTCCTCCCTTGCCGGCTATGGATCCCCCTCGGCGGTATCCTCAACGTTCTCACCGCCCTCCTGACAGGCTTGGCTATGCTCCAACTGACTTTTACTATCCTCAGTTTTCTGCCTTCCTTACAAACATACACTCCCACCAAGAGCCTCAAAGTTACCACCAGGCTGTTCAGCTACCTGTCTGGCGTCAGGCTATGTAGGAGGAGCTTCATGCTCTTCAGGAGACACATACTTGGGATGTTGTCCCACTTCCTTCTAATCTCTCCCCTATCAGTTGCAAGTGGATATATAAAATCAAGACCAAGGCTGATGGTTTTATTGAGCGCCACAAGACATGTCTCGTAGCTCGTGGCTTCTCTAAAGAGTACGGCATCGACTATGAGGAGACCTTTGCCCCTGTGGCCAAGATGACTACTGTTCGTACCTTGATTGCTGTTGCTACCAATCGTCATTGGCCTCTCTATCAACTGGGGTGGTTTGGACATGTATTTCATCGCCATAACTCAATGCCAGTTAAAAGATGTGACCGAATCTTAGTGGATGTGGAGTTGATAAATCCCCGTGAGGATATCTCCGAGCTGGCGCCTTGGTAGGGTGAGGTTGATGGCTTTTCTTTGCTCGAATTTTAATCCAGGCACCTTCAGCTTGTTATATCTGGAAGGTGGCGTTGATCGCCTACTCGATGACCTCGGGTGGTAGCTCCTAGTATGCAGGAATGCTGGGCTGGTGTCCAAAGACGTGCACGTGGTTTGATGCCTTACCCACTGTGGCAAGGCCTTTCGTTGAGAGGTGGACTGGGAGACACACTTGGCCTCCTACTCCTTAGCCTTGCCTTTGTGATCTGGCTAGGAATAGGGTCTGGTGACAGCCGATGACGTCATAGGGTATTGTCTCTCCAGGTAGTTGCCCTGATTTCACGTGTCGAGCGGGCCTTGTGGTGGCGGACCCAACCTGTGAGCCAGAGTTGCTAAAGGTTTTGGAGATGTCTTCTTTGCAATCTAGACTGGATTGCAGGGCAGGCAGAGAGGACCTGATGGCTCATCGGCCAAGAAGGTGCGATGCGGTTGGGCTGGAACCTCACCTTGCTTTTGCTTCCCCTTACTATCCTCTGATGCCAGAGACGGAGGTAGGGCAGGAGGAGAGCGAGAGGGGCTTGGGAGGCCCATCATTGTCTTGCCCACCAGGACATCCTCTCGGCTGAGAAGGACTCGGGGTAGCCTGGTGGTATCCTCTTTGGAGAACGGGAGAGACTCCAGCTCTTGGTAGGGCCGCCATTACACGGCCAAAGCGACAGGGGCTGGCTAGCTAGTTGTTGGTGTCAAGGAGTCTGGAGGAGCCGAGGTGGCAGGAGGATGGATGACATTGACCAAGAAATCACTCCGCCCAGTCTCTTGACGGGCGCCCTGCTCCCTACGCCTTTGCAATCGCTCGAGAGCTTCTCGATTATCAGTCTGAAACTTGAGCCATTCGGGCGTGTGTTGGTACAAGAGCCCGTGCCCATTTGCCTGAGGAGGGTCTGGTCATTTTGGTGCATTCCTGATGATGCTCATGGTTTCTTTGATGACTTGTCAAAACCTCAGGAGCGCTATGGAGTTTCCCTCTACATCGATTTGCTCCCACTAGATCTGTTCTTGGATTAGGTACTGAACTTCCTCACAGGACTCGATTGTGTGGCAAATTCTGGCGTGAAAAGGTCAGTACTGGGGGTGACTGAAGTCCCAGTGAGTGTAATCTACTGGCGGGTCGCGAGGCATGATTTGCCCCCACTCTACGAGGACATCAAAGGGTCACCGGGTCCTTTCTTTGGGAAAGGAGAGAGGTGTACGGTCATGCCAGGGTCTCCACCCCAAGTACCAGAGCGAATGCTCGCCTTAACTAGTGCTGGGCTCCTCTGCTTCAACTTCAAAGAGAGAGAATACAACCATCATGTGAATCACGTTAGTCGAATAGTGAACCACACGTGTTGCCTTAGCTGGCCTGGACCACATATGTGGCTGCGGGGGATCAACGAGACCACTCGTCATTTTAATGAGGCCATCTCAGATCAATTTCTATGCCTGGGTCTTGAAGACGTAGCAATCTTCAAGTGGGTGACCCAGCATGCGGTGATAAGGGCAATAGCTAGGATCATTAGTTTTTTGAGCCTCATCCGGCTTGCGAACTTCTGAAAGCTCGATAATCTTTTGGGCCATGCAGAGGTCGAAGAGCATCTTCGTATGTTCCTTTTTGAAGGAGAAGGGTGTCTTCATAGGCTCTGAGAAGGAAGGAGCGGCGGCTTGTCCACTGGCTTCTTGAATTATCATAAAGAAATGAGCACTCATCAACTATGCGGTCGGTGGCCTGAACCATGAGTAGCTTCATTTCTTCAACTTTGCCACGTCTGCCCCCACCTTGGACCCAGGGTACTGGATCAAAGGGCGCCTCCTCCACTGGATCTGGTGCAGCTATTCGGGCTTGCGGGGCCTACTGGGTTTCCCCTCTCTCTTGCATAAATTCAGCAAGGTTCGGGATGTTGTCAAACTCTTCTCTTCACCGAGGAGGGGTTGCTGCTGGCGAAGCCGAAGGGCTGCCTGCTTCTTTGGTCAGCTGGGACCCTTGGGGGCATGATTGTGTTTCCTTCTGAGCTGACAGAAACTTGGTGAATGAAGGGGTGCTCTAGCCACTCGGCTATTCAAGATAGAGACCTGATGGAGGGGGAATCTCCATGCCTTGAACCCTAGGCTCGGGGACCTGGTACGGTTGTTCTCCCCTAAGTAGGATGTTGTGGTCGACTTGAGGAGGGTATCCCCACTTCCTTCCCAACCTGGTAGCATGTTGGGAAGTGGATTCTTCAGCTTGCTTCACGTCTGCTGGCTAGGGAGATAGCCCTTCTTCTTCCTCTTCCATGGAGAGGGTAGTGTCAAGCAATGCCGAGAGGGTGTTGCATGCAACGACAACCTCCTTCTTCTTCTTACTTTTGGGCTTCCTCTTCTTCTTCTTCTTTTCCCCGACGGTCGGTGGTTGTTCCTTGGGGAGTTCACCCCACAAAAGTGGCTCTTCTTTCACCTCAACTTCTACTTATGGAGTGAGTTCGAGGGACTCGAATTCCTCCCAAGGGACATATTCCTTTAGCTCGATAGGCCGGATGTTGGGCTGTTCATAATCTTCGAGCTCGTCAATGATGGCCTGGAGTCTTTCAACAGTAGGGCTGACTTCTTTGTGCACCTGCATCGGGGTGTGCTCCTTCTTATTGTAAGTGGGCCGCCTCATGACTAGCCGAGGGGCCGTGTCATGCCATATGGGGTTCACCAGTGGTAGTGCTAGTTGGGGTGTAACACCTTTCACATGAACTCCTGGAGTGGGCCGAGGAGGCTGTCTTCTTTTGCTCTTTTTTGGCGCGGCCTGCCAGCCTCCCTGGTCTTGAGCCGACGTCATGACAAAAGCCTCATAGGTGGCACAGGTGCTGGCCTCTGACCACTCTTCAGGCAGCTACTGATATAATGACACCATGTTGACGGTGGTGGCTAGATTAGGCATTTCATGCGGCTGCGGAGGATCCACTTTGTGCTCCCCCATGTCTAGCTCCCCTTTCTTAATCAGGGACTTGATAACGTCCTTGAAGACGTAGCATTCTTCAATAGTATGCCTAAGCATCTGGTGGTACAGGCAGAAGCGAGGGTCATCCTTCTTCTTCAGGTCACCGGGCCTCTTTGGTTCCGGCAACGTGATCTTGTTGTACTTGGTTGCCCATTCAAACAGGACCCGGGACTTATCTCGGGGGAAAGAATATAGCTTATTTCTCATCTTCTCCCACAAGGAGGGACCTTCCCGCCGTTCCGTAAGTCTGGGTGGAGGAGGGTTGGCGGCCTCTTTGGCCTTCTCTTTCTACTTCTCAAAAGTCTCAAAATCCAACGTGTGAACTTTGGGCGGCATTGGTCTCTTCTTGGCCTACCTAGTTCTCTAGCTTGACGCGGTGGAGCGGAAGAATATTGGGCAAGGAATGCCTCGATCTCGACCATTATGTTGTTCAAATAGTCAAATGACTTGACCTCGACACCTATCACCCGAAGGTAAGGTTCCTCTCTCGGGATGGTAGCACCATAAAATGGGAAGGAGTCAAACTCATCGAGGATGGGGAAGAGCAAGAGGACCTCCGAGGTAATATGACCCATGGTGTATGCCGAGGTAATGGACCCCAAAGCAGGGTGTGTGAAGCTATGACTATAGGGTTGGTCATATCCTAAGGCCAGCAAATATGTCAACTCCCATTGGCAATTTAAACTCTTAAGAAAGTCCTTCACAGTTTCCACAAAGTAAAAAGATTACAAAGTGGTATGAAAGGAGTTAAGGGGTACAATTGGGAGTGTTGATTCAATGGGTGGGTAGCAAGGAATCGAGATATCTAGAAGTGGACACTTCCTTAACCAGCTAGCTAAGGGTTCTCCAATTGTAAGCCCTCCTTCCGGAGGTAAGAGTGGCTCGACGAGGGGATCTGTGGATGATGGTGAGTGAATTGAAGGGGTGGGTGACAGAACGAGGTCGGCGGATGGCACAACCGCCATGGACATGGTGGGCAGGGCAGATAGCTCCACGGCATTACTCTCTAAGCCCTCAACCTCAGCGAGGTACTCCTTGGCCAACTCCTGGTCAGCCTCATAACTCACTAGAATAAGCCTGGAATAGGCATCCTCCGAAAGTGGGTCCTCTAAGCTATGGGAATGGGAAGGACACTGGTTGGGGAAAAGACTATTCCCACAATGGATGGCTAGAGGGGTGAGACGCGACCAACAACAACACTATAACTTGGCACCAAAGGAGCTCCACAAGAGGCGATATACCCCAAACAAGGAGTGCGAACTCACGGTCGTCCCCATCGAAGGAAGCACGATGATCTACACGGTTGAGTAACCGACTTTGAGTCTCGGGTGGTCAGCTCACTCTCGCACTCGGAACAAATCGCGAGATGGGTCTCGCACTAATTTAATAAGGGATGGACCACGGCAGACTCGACTCCAAGTTGAAGACCGACCTCAGACTCTAGCAAGCTCGCTGTTCATCCCTAAGCGAGGTAAGCGTCGGACGTGCGCGGTTGAGAAATCGGCAAGAGATAAGGTGGTCAAACTCTCATTCATGCCCGGATCAGGTCACGGGACGGGTTTCGCTCTCTCACTCGCAGCGGTGATCGAATTTGAACTAGCTAATTAATCCTACCACATGTTGGCACGGGCATATAAAATTGCATACGGATAAAGCAAATGCTAAAGAGAGTAGTGGAAATGATACCTCCATGCTCTGGGCATGGGGAAGACGATCCCGGCAAGTTATGGTAACTCCCGGTACAATGGTAAAAACTTAATTACAATAGTGAATTTCATTGTCCACTCCACATAGGGAGGTAAAGGGCTACAAGTGCGCCCGGGAGGACCGACCCTAGGTTGACGGGCAGTAATCTGTAAGTGCTCTCGGGGCGAACTCGGCCTACTGGTCTGACTCGGTCCGGCGCCAACTCGGTGCTGCACCGACTCGGTCCTGACTCGCTGGATAGAAAGCGATGACTTCCAAAGGAACGTCACCCTCCTGAGATCTTTTAGAGGCGCCGCTTGGCTGGGATGATGGCAGGACATCCCTGGTTGACTCTTGGGAGCAGCAGTCATTGAAGTTGACTTTGGATATTTATTTATGAATTTCTCCCGGACTGTAATTTCAGACCCACACATGGAACAGATCTGCACTCCTCGGCGGCAAGAATTAATTCCATCAGATCCAAAATTAGTTCGAGACGATACTGGTGGCGTTGGAAAGAGGACTCCCAGATCTTATATAGAGAGAGAGAGAGAGAGAGAGAGAGAGAGAGAGAGAGAGAGAGAGAGAGATATGAGAAGGGTAAATTTGGCTCAGCCCATAACGAACTCATCTACAACAAATTCAACTTGGCCCAAGGCCTATCAGCACGCCAAAGGGTGCGCGACAGTTGTGGCCCGTGTAAACACGGCCCAATACGACTCGATATCGGATTTGACAGCGCTAGAACGGTTTCGGCTCAGGTGCAATGACCGCCGAAAGACCCTTCGACGACCGACTGTTACCTCCCACGATGCTGGCTCCTATCCCGCAATAGGTGAGCATTCTCCACGAGTACCGTAAGACTCGCCCAGGGATTGGCCAACTCCGGGATACTCGCCCCTTAATGGGAAACTCTTGCCATGATTGCGGGGGACGTTACTCCACTACTAACGCCCCTCCCTACTAAGGGACATGCCCTCGATGCCAGGACAATCACCTATAAAAGGGATCTCGACAGAGAAGAGAAGGACACAGTAGACTTTCTACCAAAAATCTCACATAGAGAATAGAGTCACTAGTCTTGTTACTACATAGAGAGGTCACGCACATCTACATTCCCTGAGAGAAACCCCTCTTGCACCACCTTATCATCCAGCGAGCACTCTCCGAGTGACCACTGGGAGCGGCGAGCACTCGTCTGGAGGGTCTACGCATCTCTCAGATCTACTACGGTGACCTCCATTATTCTCTCTCTCCCCTGCTCTTCTCTGTTCCTTTCTTGAACCATTGCTGACTTAAGTATCAGAGGGTTGTCCCCTGGGGTAACGCCTAGGGCTCCTTCTGACGCCCTTTACTTCTAGTGTTTGCAGGCTTCCACGGGTGCCGGATGACTTCCCCAACTAATAAATAGAGAAGGTGATATGTGACATAGGAACCAAATTTCTACCTCTACACTTCTTGGCGCTATCTGTGGGAACTCCTAGCGACAAGCCATGGCACCACGTGGGAGTCTTCACAATGCTAGTAACCGGGGGTGCAGTTCTCATCAAGAAGCCAACTCCCGACGTGGGTCACAAGAAGCATCTTCTGCTCATCCAAACCAAGAAGTCACGCTAGGCGATCTCACTGAGATACGCCAACAGATTAAGGCCCTGACGAGGCTATGTCAGAACCTCTTGAACCGGAAAGTAGACCCCCAACGCTCTCTGTCCGAACGACGTCAGAATGAGGGAGCTTAGGTCATGGCAAACTCTCGCCAAGTGTCGGAAGCCTCCCACGTCTTCGTCACAAGAACGCGATGATCATGCCGCTCGCTTGCACCAAGGGTGTGCAGCCCGCTGCACTCTAACCTGGAGATGGATCGGTGACTCTAACGCCTCGACAAAATTTAGAACAAGGTATGTTACCTGGACGATGTCCTCCTCGCCGCCAAGAACCAGGGCCTCATCGACGATGACCAAGACTTCCATGCTCCTTTTTCCAGGGAGATCATGGAACCTCCCATTCTGCCCAAGCTCCAGTTGTCGTCCTTCACACCCTTACGACGGCACCACCGACCCGGCCGACCACATGCACAGCTTCGAGTCTCATCTGGTCTTCCACTACACCTCGAAAGCTGTGAAATGCCTGGCGTTCCTTACAACTCTCCGTGAGAATGCCCGGGCTTGGTTCGAGTCCCTACCGGTAGGGACTATTTCTTCCTTCTAGCAGTTGAAGAATCTGTTCAAGGAGAACTTCATTGGCTACCGAAAGGTAGCCAAGTCTATGGTGACCCTGCTCGCTCTCAAGCAGGGGCTAGAAGAGACGATGTAGGACTTCATTTCCCGTTTCCGTATGAAGGCACTCCGGATCCCACACCTTGACGTCAGCATCGCCACCACCTCACTCACTCAAGAAATGCAGGACCACATCCTTCGACGTGCTCTCGGAGTCAAAGCCCTGATGACCCTCACTGACCTCCTCACCTTGGCGCAGAAGCACGCGCGGTGCAAGGAGAATACGGCGGCCCTAGGCCGCGTGGCCGGAGCCAAACTGTTCGACCAGAAGAGATCCGCCAATTCACCACGCGAAGGGCAGAGCAAGCTGAAGCGAGGGGACCGAGATCACCGCGACCGTCTAGAAAAGCAAAGGGGTAATTACCGCAACTACACACCCCTGACAGCTCCTCCTGAGTAAATCTTGATGGAAATCCGCGAGGAGCCATTCCTCAAGTGGCCTCCCCGGATGAAGTTGGATCCAAGTTCGAGGAGCAAGAAGTAGTACTGTCGCTTCCATCGTGACCACGGCCAGGATATGGCGGAATGCATCAACCTGAAGGACACTATCAGGGACCTCATTCGGCGAGGACTCCTTGACAAGTTCATCGCCAAGGCCACGGAGAAGCGATAACTGATAGCTCTGGCCATCAAAAATTGGCCCGAAGGAGATCATGGTGATCTCTAGAGGGTTGACTTTGGGCGGATATAGTGCGACTAGGCGATGACGGTACGCATCAGCTGTCAACACGGTTGAACGAGGCGACAACACCCAACGGGAAGCTGCCACCCGGGAACACCTGAAAGATCCCATCGTCTTCTCCGATGATGATTTAAATGGTGTAACCACTCCCCATTCCAATGTGTCGGTGGTCTCAGCCACCATCAATCAATGTACCATATGTCACATTTTGGTTAATAATGGAAGCAGTCCTGCTGTTATTTTGTACGACTGTCTTGTGCTTATGGGTGTAGACTTGTCCCAAATCATGCCATTGCATACACCATTGTATGGATTCTCTAGCACGATGATCCACCCGGAGGGGCGCATCTCACTGTCGATTACGTTCGGGACCGCACCAAGAGATGTAACCTTCTTTACAGATTTCACAGTCATCCGTGCAATGACTAGGTACAATGCCATCATAGGGCGAAGAATCCTCGGCACCCTTCGAGACGTCCCCTCCTTGTATCACCATAAACTCAAGTTCTCCACACCTCGAGGAGTGGGGGAAGTCTGAGGAGATTAAAGGGAGTCCAGAAGGTGCTACCTTATCTCAACGCGTGATCGACAGCCCGAGGAAATGTTGCCCGAAAAGAAGGCAAGGAGAGAAGACCCAGGTCCGAGTGAGAGCACCCCAGCGGAGGACCTATACCTCATCCAAGTGGAGAAGACCCGAGCAGAACACTGAGGATCGGGGCCACCCTATCCGAACATGATAAGGAAGCCTACATAAACTTCCTTATAGTCAACCAAGACGTGTTACTTGGTCTGAGGATGAACTCCCCGGAATCCCACCAAAAATCATTATGCACCAACTTAGGCTGAGCCAAGCTACCACCCGGTCCAGCAGTGCTGAAGATGCTGCACCCCGAGCGATAGACCATCATTAGGGAACAAGTGAGCGAGAAATTACGCTTAGGGCTACTCCGACCAACCTGGTAACCCGACTGGGTAGCAAACGTAGTCCTTGTCCCTAAGAACAATGGGAAGTGGCAAATGTGCGTAGACTACACCGACCTCAACAAAGCTATGCCAAAAGACATCTTTCCCATGTCACAAATCGACCAACTGGTCGATGCTACGATTGGGCATGAAGTGCTGAACTTCTTGGATGCCTACTCTGGGTATCATCAGATCCGCATGCACAAACTCGACCAAGACAAGATAGCGTTCGTCACCGACCACGGCCTGTACTGCTACACGTGCATGCCATTCGGATTAAAGTACGCAGGAGCGACATGTTCGATGCACAGATCGGCTGCAAATATGGAGGTTTACGTTGACGAGCAACCGAGCACCTGGAAGACCTGGCAGAGACGTTCGCAACACTCATGAAATACAACATGAAGCTTAATCCATACAAGTGTGCGTTCGGCATAAAATCAGGCAAGTTCCTCAGCTTCCTTATTACCCATAGAGGAATAGAGGCAAACCCTAATCAGATCCAAGCGGTACTTGAGATGAAGGGACCAGCACGAGTAAGGGACGTACAGTGCCTTACCGGCTACGTCACTGCCTTGACCCGGTTCTTGTCCCGAGTAGCAGAGAGATGCCTTCCCTTCTTCTGGCTCATCAAGCAAGTCAACAAAGAATCGGGGAGAAAATGGCAGATCAAATGGGACCGAAAATGTGAGTAGGCGTTTGAGGAATTGATGATGTGACACGATCTCGGACCTAAGCAAGCAAGCACAATTTACAACTCGAACGGGCCGATATCGGCGGCCAACTCACCCGACACTCAACCCAAAACCCGGGGTGACTCGGTGATGCCGAGTGGAGGATGTGAGGGCTGGTTCCTGGTGAGCTTTTGTTAGTGAGCTTGATGCTTCTCGTCCCATTTGGTGGAGACTTTTTGAGGTAAACCTTGGAATTGCTGCATTAGTGATGCCTTTGTCCTGTGTCTGCTTAAGTGTGGACAACATTTATTCTGAGCCTGACCTTCTCTTTGTCTTACAGTTACTTGGCTTTGGACTCCGTCATGGTGTTAAGAGCTGTTGCGTACTGTGTTTGTCGTGCCATGTTCAGCGGCCGACGTGTTGTGAAGGCTCATTTATCATTTCCAAGACGTAAAGGTAAGCGGAGATTAGCATTTTTCCTTGGGCTTTGTGCTGAAGCTAGGACATCGAGAGAGGTCCACGGGACAACGGGCAAACCATAAGGTCAAGCGCATATGGGGAAACCGGAATGTCGAGAAATGAGACTCAGACACCGCCCTAGGACACGTACCTAAGACAGACAGACACGAGGTAAGCCATCGTGGCCAACGAACGAGACAATGGATAAGACTCACTGGGCTGTCAGAAGAAGGCCGCTCGGTGAAATGAACGGTCTAGATGGAAGCCGTTCGAAGAGGGATGAATAGTCTATAACGGACCACTCAAGGGGGATGAATGGTTGGGGGCCAACCGCTCAAAAGAACTGACCCCTAGACACTAAAACGGATGGACGGTTAGGGCTAGGCCGCCCAAAGGCTAGCGCGGTTAAGGAGTAGCTGCTCAAGCCAACCGATCTACTACAGTGTTAGTCAAAACGGTTTTGACTAAACTGCCTGCCTGAACCGACACAAAACTGATGACCAAAGGTCAGCTGGGATAAGCGGTCAGGACCTGGTCGCTCAACCCAACGAGAAAGATGAACGACTGAGGACCAGCCGCTCACGGAGGGATGGGCATACCACTCCTAGCCGCTCAAGCCCCAGAGCAGTCTATCGACTGACCAGTCAACCTGAAACCGAGACATGATAAACGGTCTGAAAGTAGCCGCCCATGCATCTTAAGCAGTTGCCGTTGAATCGCGAAGGCGTTACAGCGAGCAAACCAAGGGGTTCGTCCGATCGTGGCCTTTCCACGCCCCGTTTGTGCCGAAACAAAAGGATACAGCCACAATCACCCTGGCAATCACATAGACTCCGCCCGGAGTCAAAACGACGCACGAATCGTAAGAAACAAATGATTCTAACGAAATCACCCAAATGGGGTTAACGAGGTTCCCAGCTTCCTATTGGCTCCGATAGACCACCATTCGATAAGAAATTAGTATCAATGGAACACAAACATTCCAGGGAGTCGAATGGTACTAACCATTTCGAAAATCGTCACCATTTTTCGGCGAAGTCTACGAACTCTCAAAACCACAACGAGCCTAAACTCGTTTGTTCTCGCATCGTAGAGAGTGAAACTGTGAGGAAAGGTGCAGGAAAGGTAGGTGATCCATCTCCCTACCTCCACTGAAGAAACCGTGTGCCGAAGCGACTAATCCACGTCAAAAACCGCCTGGAACACGAATGATGCCTTCTTAGAATCCACCGAGGGATCACGCCGCGCCACGCTCAAATCGATGCTCCATCCTACGAACCGATCTCCCCAATGCATCCTCGCCTTGGCCAGCTCCTCAACAGTGCGCGCCCCGCGCCGAACGGACCAGAGACAAGAGAGAATGGAGAGAGAGAACGAGATGAGAGAAATGAGGGAGGAGAGATAGTGAGATGGTTTAAATAGAAGGAAAATTAAAAATTTTCTTAATATTTGAAAATCTGATATTTGTCCCCAGAGTGGGGCCCTTGGGGGCTTTGTAACTCCACTGACTTTACTTTGATTGACATCTTTGCGAGCTCAAGAGGTTGAGGCCTTTCTATAATTGGTAGCCTCGCTGGTTTGACAAGAGTTTTGGTTGGAGACTCTCTCACCTTTGCCTTCCCTTTATTGTCTGGCAGAGGATTTTCCCATATGACAATGCCGGGTTGACTCACCCTAGAGAGGGGTTTGAAGCCTCCACCCACGACTTGGCTTTTTGGGCTCTATACCTTAAGCCTCTCGCACCTGGCCTTGCCTTTGGGGTCTAATTGAGGTATACTGCTATCCGTAGACTCACTCGGTCAGGCTAACTGAGAGAAAATCTTAGCCTCTTGCCGAACTTGTTGGAGACTCTTCTCGACGGACTCTTTAAGATGCCACATTGTCATAGAGTTCCCTTGAGCATCGATCTCTCCTCTCTGGATGAGGACTTTAATACAGTCTTGCACTTCCGGGCATTGCCAGATAGGGTGAGACACCCGAGCATGGTATTTGCAATAGCGGGGGTGACTCTTAGCCATCTCGTTGTAGTAGGCTGGTGGATCATGTGTCAGTACCTGGCCATCTTCTAGGAGTTTGTCAAAAATCTTCTCAGTGTCTTCTTTGGGAAAAGAACACTCATGGGAAGGTCGCCACCCTGGATACCACAGTGTGGATTTAGGTGGCTGGGAACTAGCTCCCTCGGAACTGACTCCCTCTTCCTATGGCTTGGGAAGCTGGAAAGCTGCTGCAGCATGTATAACATTGATTGAAAAGTGAAGACTCTCCCGTGTATGCAGTTGCGGCGGATTGACCAGGGATTCACCCATATTAACCTTTTCTCGCCTGATTAAGTCCTCGATGAGGTCCTTGAATGGTTGGCAGTTATGGATGATATGGCCTACCACCTCATGATACGGGCAATAGCCCTGATGAAAGGCAGCCCCCGGTGCATGCTCAATGGGCGATGGGGTAATCGGTCCCGCTCACCGACACGCAAAGAAGATGTCCAGGGTCTTCTCGAGCAGGAAGGAGTATAACTTCTCGGGCTGCCGGCCTTCGGGCGTATGCTCCCCGCCTTCGGATGAGTCCTCCTCGCCTTTAGATGAATCTGAGGATTCCTCAGGGAGCCAACCCCTGAGCGGAGCCCGGTCAGTAGGTGATACACCTGCCTCAGTATGTGGGTTGGAGCTAATCCCCTGGCAAATGGGCCGAAGGAGAAAGTGGCCAATTGCTGATCTATGCTCTCCAACAACTGCATCAAATGCCTCTGTTCCAGTTGCAATTGTTGGATTTCCCATCGGATCTTCCGAATAGTTCTCCGCAATGTCAAGCATTTTGTAAATGAAGGAGCGGCTCTAGGGCCAGTGTTGGGCTGTTGGTTTGAAGGCCCGGCTTCGGAGGCGTTAGAGCTTGAAGCTGTCGCCGCCATGTAGACCACATTAGCCGACCGATTCGATCAGCTCCAGGCATGAGGCTGTGGTGGGTCGACTGCATGGCCTAACATATTTATCAGGCCCTTTTGAATGAGCTCTTCCGCTATGTTCTTGAAAACATAGCTGTCCCGATAGTGTGACCCAACCTTTGGTGATACACATAATAGGTAGGATCCTCTGTCTTGTCCACCTTTGAGGGCTTTCGCGGATCTGGCAGAGTAAATGAGCTACTCTTTCATGCATAGATCAAAGAGCATTTTAGTGTGTTCCTTCCTGAAGGAATAAGGCCTCTTCATGGGCTCTGCTAAGAACCTCCATAAAATCCCTTATAAAAAATAGCCTCATTTTCCTTACTTCAATATCCACAAGTGTCATGAAGAGTGAAACACCCTGATCCGCCATCTACTCTGCGGTCAACACCTGTTCTCAGGGAACTTCAGCGTCAGCCCTGTCAGTCCCAGATCTGTGAACCAGCATACTCCAAATTCGCCAGCGGCCCTCCCAGATCATTCAAAATTCCAGGGCCAACTTGGGATCGAATCTCTTTGAGAGAGCTTTCCAACACTGCCAATCTCGTGTCCAGGACTGACTGCAGTGCTAGTTCTTTTTGGGACATGTGTTGTAAAACAACAACTTAAGATCCGTGGACAGCAGCTCCGACAAGTGGAAATCGGAGCCATCCCGCCACCGACCAGTGTTCTAGCCCGAACGCCATCCAGGGGAGCATGCTACCAGGTGTCACCATCACAGTGGGCCCCACCCTGTCAGATCCGGAGGACTGAGCACCACGTGGGTCCCACGAACCCACCGAACGCGTCGTCTGGATAGCACCAAAATGCGGGTTTCGGCACCGACAGAGTGACATCAAGATGCTACCCATCAACCCAATTCCCGTTACTCCCGGGCCCCACATGTGACCTGTTACCTCCTTGTGTGGAGTGGGTCGATACATTTGTACTGCTGTAAAACTTGTTAACCTGGAGTACGGAGTTGGCCGGGGTTGCCTTCCCCATGGCGGGAGCGTGGAGGTACACTCGCACCCCCACTATAGTTATTTGCTTTCCTAGTTTAGGCTCTTGATGCTGCTGCTCATGAGCATGTTAGGAACCTAGATTGCTTGAGTTAGTCACCACTGTGAGTTGAGAGTGTGAGACCCGTCCCGTGCCTCGTTCCGAGCACGAGAGTAAGCTGACCACCCAAGACTCATCGCCGGTTTCTCAACCGAGCAGATTGCCTCGTTTCCCTCGCAAGGGACGACCGCAAGCAAGTGCTTCTTGTTTGGGCATGCTTGCCTCTTCAGGAGCCACGTAGGTGCTGAGTTGGTCATGTAGTTACTGGTCTCATCGTCCATCAAGTCGCGTCGTCTAGTAGAAGTCCTAGGGTCACATCCACAACATTGAGTCTCATCGTTGTCCCGCATCACGTCCAGTCTAGCATTAACAATATATTCAAATGAAGAAACCGCGGAGGAGATGGGCCATCTGGACTCTCCAAATATGCACATGCTGCCGTGAAGCCACCTCCGGAGTCACGATAGTGAAAAGAAATCAACTACCAGGAGGCTCACAGCCCGTGGGCCCCGAAGAGAACTAAGTGGACCATTAATGTCACGCCCCGAGCCTTTATTTACAGCGGAAGACTTGCTCGGGGGAAACGCGAACATCCGACATGGTAAGCCTCTCGCAAGCAAGCACGATCAGAGCGTGATACAATCACACATAAGATGCAATTGCACAAGTATATACTCAAATTCAACTTCTATTCATTGATAATCAAAATATTCTAATTTACAACCACTAATTCATCCTTTAAATTGGATCTTTTCTAAACTCAATAAATCAGAAAATTATCTAGACTCAATCTAAACAATAAGACTCCTATGTCTTCACTCTTATTTTGATCCGACTCTCATTCGCTCTCGGACCCGTCACTTGTATAGTCCGAATCCGAATCGGAATTACCTTCATCTCCTGGAAAAGATTTAAAATAGGTTATGAGCACACTTGCCCAGTAGGTATCTTCGCATCAACATGAAGGCACTATTTAAGTATTAACATTTTAATCATCGTGGGTTTGTGCGCATCGGATTAGCAATACAAAGAGGGGGGCCATGGGTTTAAGGGTTAAAACGGTGCAGCCAGGGGGCGCACCGGTTTAACCCTCCTACAACTAGCATGCTGATTTAAGGGAAGTGGGAATGGGTGCGTCGGTTTAAGGGGTGCGCCTGAAAGAGGCATGACCGTGTCGGTTTAAGCGTCAAAGGGCTTCTTCTCAGCTAAGTGGCAATTCAGATGGATGCTTGCCATCCAGTGTTGCTTTAGTTGTAATGCACACCATCTGGAGCATTCAGTTTGAAGCCTCTGAGTCCCATCCTAGGGCTTCAAGCGATTCCCAGTGCATGCTGGGTCTGTGTTTGAATTCCTGGTTTTCTTTCTTATTCAGCCTTCGGCACTACCGATCGGGGAACCAAGGCCATGTCTTCCACTTGAGGGGCTTCTATATTGGGTAGCGGACCACCAAGTGCATTCCCGTCCTGATCGGGTGAGATACGGGGTTTATTCGACATTTTCATCTTCGACTTGCTCTCGGATGCGGAGACGTACGTGCCGTATGATCATCATCATCATTTTTGATGTCCACAGGTGGGTGTGCGGTGACCGGAGTGAGGGGTCAGATATAACTACGGGAGAGATGCCGGAATATAGTGTGCTTCGGGCACCCCCTCTCATGGACATATCTTCCTCAAAGCGGCACCGTGCACTTGCCTTTTACGGAAAGCTGAGGGGAGATCGAATGACATGGGAGGTTTCCAGGTTTTAAGGGAAACATGGCTGGGATGCGAGCGTACCAGTTGATTTCTTGACAATTACCCATGGAATCAAAAGCTGACCGGGGAAAGCGCTGCCAGGGCACAGCACGTGGACTCGAGCGGTGAGGGACACGTGGAGGGAAGGTCGGTTCCATAGGTGCAAGTGCGCAGGCGATTGTGGGGAGTCATGTACATGACGTCTTTCCCCACCGATCGCAAGCAGTTGGTGTTTATTTACATTAGATTAAATTCGTACACCTTCGTTCCGCTGCTAAAGAGAAGTCTATGTAGGCCTGAGGTCCTAGGTGAAGAGCAGGGAGCACTTCACAACTGTAGGTTGGCACCAGACATGATGGGGTTGACTGGGGCCAGAGGTGCTGAGGGGTTCACGCTAGGTGACACGACAAAAGAGGGCTGGGGGCCCAAACGTGGATGCGAGAGCATACGTCCAAATGGCTGTACAATTTCTGAGAGCTATATGGCTTTACAAGTGGGCCATAGTGGCCGAGGCACAACAGGCGCAAGCCGCGGGACAATTCTGACACAATGGTCGGTCCCCGATTCTATGCGTGACAAAGCGGGTATCTGCGTGTTTTACAAAGTGTTCCTCTCGTGGCATGGGCCATGTTTGCTTCGTAAAATGAGGGGCTTGTAGCTGCGTGACTGGAGAGTGCATCGGACTGGTGCCTGGGCGAGGGTCAATCGCGGCTCGGATCAGGCAGCCGAACATGGCCTCGTGGGTGCTGGGAAGCGTGATGTCACGTGCGTGCATGGTTGCACCCTTGTCATGACGTCTCACGCATAATAGGCATAGACTTGTGTGTCATGACGAAAGAACGTGCACGGGAAGTACAAGCGACATACCCTCGGCGTCCTTAGCCGACGATCAAGTCACCCACACACAATTCTCCTTGCTTTGCCTTGCTGCTTGAAGACCTTGAAGCTTATTGTGCGTGTGTGCCTGTATGTCTATTCTATTGTTTATATCTCCCCTTGAGCTCCCTGCTGCTGGGTCGACCGGGCTTAGATATAAATGGGCAGGCTGCGCAGTCGGGGTGGTCAGCACAGTCACCTAAGGGGGCATGGGAGACCCCTGGGAAGGTGAGATCTGCGGCGGGGCCAGTGCCGGGTACTGTGCTTGTTGTAGGGGCATGCCCCCAGGGAAGCTGGGGGTTGATGGGAGTGCCACAGCCTGTAGAGTCATTTCAGAAGATTTCTTGTTGCCCTCGGGCACTTCCAATAGAACCTCGGTCTACCTGGATGTCGAGGGCTGTATATTCCTCTCGTTCAGTTGCCTCTTCAGCGACTCGATCTCCCGCTAGAATTGTTGTATCATGTGCAGCATAGTAGGGTCATTTGTGGGGAGACTGGACATGCCCCCTGTCTCTTTGGCCGTGGCGTCCTCGGATGATGTAGAGGGTCTGCCACTCATGCCTCCAGTGGTGGTCACATTGGCCATCAGAGCCGCAGAAGGTTCTTCCAGGGAGGTCTCCTCGGCGCTTATCTGTGCCACTTTGCCTGTCGCTCTTCCTCTTCTAGTGAGAGGCCCGGGTCTAGCGGTGAGTCTGGCCACCTCTTCAGGGTCAGCAGGTAGAGCTCCGTACCGGCCAAGAACTCCTGCCATGTTGCAGGTGAAAATTCACCAGTTCTTATTTCTCTTCGCCATCATTCTCGACGGCTTATTTAGGAACACCAGTCTGTCAAAAATTGACCATCGGGGCGGCGCTTCCTCCCGTACAGGGGACTGACATTGTTCCTTTGATCGGTTCCTTGATTCTGCGCTAGGCACAGATTGGATTTCTTCTTCTTCTCGAAAGGTGGAGGCCACTACCCCCAGCAGTCTCTAACGACCCATAGGGGTGCTACCCGGGCCTCGGAGGTAGTTTCTCATGGCTTGCTGAATCCCTTCCCACTCCTGGTCAGGGAGAGCAGTCGGTAGTTACGTGTCGATGGCGATAGCAAGATGAGTGTAAGTCGCGAACGCCGGGTGGGCAGCATGGTGACGATGCATGCAGCATTGGCGGCGGGCATTTTCGGGCAGCGCTGGTGCAGCAACTGCCAGTTGGTAGGTCGGGGTCGCCATCTCGCCCCTTTCGTCTCCTCGGGCCCTCGTCGGGCGAGTGTAGCTTGGCCCTGCATGGGCCAGTGGGTTGGGCTTCCTTGGGAACCTAGGCTTGTTTCAGTTTGGCCGGCCTGTGAGCCAGTACATTCCTTGGTGCCGCAACCGGGACAACGGGTACCTTCTCCTTCAGCTTCTCTAGTCCTTGGAAAGAATTATGGACTGGGACGACTGGTATTACACGGTCCAGAATCACCTTGGACCTTTGCCCATTCAGATGGACTCGGATGGTCCCAACAATCATGGACTTCCCTGAGGTGGATATGCGGTGCCCCGGGGCAGCACCGGTGTTGTTCCTTCGGAGCCTCCTCCTGTGAGACGCCGATCCTTGGTAAGACAGGCCGACGGTTTGGTGCACATGGTGCACGTTGCAATTCAGCGTCTCTGTCGGGACGTCGTTGTTGTTCTTGGCCACAGCTTGACCAGTAGCAGCTTCGGTGGCCCTCTGGGCGGGGGCATCGGTCTTCGATGAGTCGGTCGCCTCCACGTCCAACATGTTGACGAAGGCTACCCCCCAAAAGTTGGGGAAGCCGACCACGAGAAGGAAACTCCCAAAGCAGAGGGGGACGGCAAGGTAGCCATCCCTGATATGGCTTTCGACAACCTGAGGGCCGAAGGTGACCACCATTCTTGGAATATCAAAAAAATTACTGGGTGTTCCTAACGTCCTCCCCTATCTCCCATATCTCAACCCTAGAAACAATCATTTCATTTCCGGTCAACCTTCATCTTTAGGTAGATTTCTGTCTGTCCTGAGTGTCTGTCACTAGTTCCAGAAACAAAATAGCAAACCACAGTAGTTTTCATTTCCAATCCACTTATTGGATGGATCTGAAATAAATATATAGTGTATCCCTTGGAGTCTTCTTTCAAACGGCACTGGTCTCGCCTTGATCCGCCTCCGGATCTGATCGCAGAAATTCTAACCGTCGAGGCGCGCAGATCTGTTCTTTGTGCATGTCTGATTTTACAGTCCGAGGAAAATTCACTTATAAATACCAAAGGTCAACTTTAGTGACCGCCCCTCCCAGGAGTCGACCAAGGACGTCCTGCCGACGATCCAGCCAAGCGGCGTCTCCAGAAGAGCTCAGGAAGGTGACATCCCTTTGGAAGTTGCAACTTGCTATCTACCGAGTCAGAACCGAGTCAGCGTAGGACCAAGTTGGCGTAGGACCGAGTCAGACCAGCAGACCAAGTTCGACCTGTACGCACCTCCAGATTGTTGCCCGTCAACCCAAGGCTGGTCCTCCCGGGCCCCACTATAGCCCTTTACCTCTCTGCGTGGAGTGGGCGAAGAAATTAACTTTTGTAACTGTTGTAAAAGTATTTTAACCGGGAGTTACCGTAACTAGCCGGGGTCGTCTTCCCCACGCCCGGAGCGTGGAGGTATCCTCTCCGCTCCTCTCTTTAGCATTTGCTTTACTCGTATATTTTTTATATGCCGCTGCATGTGATAGGATAATAGCTCGTTTTACATTCAATCACCACTGTGAAGAGAGAGAGAGAGAGAGAGACCCGTCCCGTGACTCAATCCGAGTATAAGCACGGAAGAGCCGACTACCCGACTCATTGCCGGTTCCTCAACCGCGCACGGTCCCATGCATCCCTTGCTTAGGGATGCCTGCGAGCTAGAGTCTCAGGCCACGTGTCCATTCCGCATCACCGAGTTACCTCTCCACCTGTCCGCCTTCGGCCGAGAGTGAAGTATCCTCTTTCGAGGAGAGGAACCCTCCCCCATTCCAGATGTGGAAATTCTAAAGGGATCCAATGTCTTTGATCCAACATTCTAGTTCCAGCACCAGCTCCTTCTTCACCTGCAGAACAAGCAGGGTTGTCCGGCAAGGATGGGCCGGTCCTCCAGTCACCCCCAGAAGAGCCATCATTGGTGCCTCTCTTCCAAGAATCCACGAGTAAGCAGCGCCAGCCTGATCCCAGTGGCAAAGGCAAGGTAGTGCAACTCCCTGACGGAGAGCAGCACAGCAACCCACAGAAAGTCCAGCCTGACATACTACCATCATTGGAGGATACACGAGCTCGAGCCGACCAAAAGGTCCTTCACTAGATGAAGCGCTTCCCTGCCAGCATTACAATCTGAGAAGCCATCGCTTGGAGTAAAGAGTTGAGAGAAACTCTTATCAAGATACTCCAAGAGTTAGTGGTCTATGAGGCACACGTGGTAGAAATGAAGGCCGCCACATATGAGGCATTTGCCGCCGCTATCACCTTCACGGAGAAAGACCTGTTGTTCTCCCCTCCGTGCCATAACCGCCCTCTCTACATGAGGGAAAAAATCAATAGGAATGAAGTAAACCGAATCCTCATGGATGTCAGTGCCGCCATCAACATCATGCCCCTAAAGACATTCAAGACCTTATATCTGACCCCCCACAGTTTTAATCACCGGATTGATTTAGCGGTCCTACCAAAGACCGGTATAGTCTATAACGATCCCACGATAGACCGTTCTGGTTCATTCTTTCCATCTTTCGAGGTCATGGAGAATAACGGACTCAGCCTAGTCTGTTATTTGAGTTTAACGCCCCTATCTAGGTGAGTTATACTCAGGTTGTTTTCGAGGCTTCCTGTTGTTGTCAGACCCTTGACGACCATGCTTCCTCGAAGATCGTGTCAATCGGTTCATTTAATGGATCATTCCAAGTGTGTTATGGTTCAGGTGACGCACTTGTGTGGATCCGTTATGATGTGTTTGGCTGATGTTTGTCTGGGTATGGCCATTGATATAATGCACCTAACCCTGTGCATCATGTGGCTATGACAGACTAAGCTTTGTCTGTTATATGCCGCTTGTCCGTATTATTTTGGGTCTGTTGGCTTTAACGCACCTGTTGTGGTGTGTTAAGCTTGTATAACGTGCCTATGAAGGTCCATTACATTCCTCTTGGTTTGAGTTTTGGTTCGTTGGCCATAACGTGCCTGTCCTGGTGCGTTATGCTGATATAACGCCCCTGTTTTGGTGCGTTATATTATCTGTATTTGTGTTTTGGGTCTGTCTGCCATAACGCCCCTCTTGTGGTCCGTTATAGCAGGTAATGCCCCTATGCTGGTGCGTTATAGTCCTTGTTTTGTCTTGTGTGTTCGTCTATCTTAGGTCGTGTCCTAGGGCGGTGTCTGTCTGTTGGTGGTTGTCTGGATCAGTCATTTTAGGTGACTGGGTGTGGTCTTTTCCATGACTATGAAAGTGCCCTAACGATTCAATCTAGAACTACTAGTGTCCTTGTCTCTGGTTGCATAGCGGCTGTGCCTTGACTGTCGGGTTCGCCTAGCGGTTGAGTGATGGTTCGCTTTGCCCAGAGTGTTGTCGTTGTCCACCGCTCCGGTTTCTGCTTGTCTTGGCTTGATCTCGTGGTTTGCCCATGACCTATGGGTGTCTGTTGATATCCTATGAGGGTAGTAACCATGATGGGACAGCCAGGAGTGCTTGTCCTACTGTGTGTGTGTCTGTATGTGTCGTCATTGTCGGGTTCCAGTCAACTCGGGGTCGCCCAGCAGTTGACAGGTAGCCTTGTTGTGTCTCAACGTCTTTATCCAATTCGAGACCATGTTTCTAGATGTCTCGGGGTACTATCCTACCTCGACTTACGTGTCTAGGTGTGCTGAGGATTCTCAGTGTCCCCTCAGGTCTCCGTGTGTCATTTTCTCAGAGCGTCATTTTCCCTGGCTTAAGATTAGACCGATTAGCGGCTTGTCCCGCTATGTGCGACGATCCTGACTTAGAGTCATAGGACTCTGGGACCGTTGTAGTTGTAGGTCTAGTTTTCTTGTCCTGAGTCTATTGGCAGTCTCTTGCGCTGCCTTTGGGGCTTCGAAGTACGTGTTATAGGACACTCTTGCCTGTATGTACTTCGGCACTTGTGTTTTGGAGCCAGTATTGTGTAATTTACCACTTTAGTTCACTGATAGATTTGCCTGCTTGTCTCTCGTGATGGAGCCACTAGTCGTAGCCCAGCGACCTCTAATGTCGACCCACCTGGGAAAGGTGGAGGGGTACTTCCCGCTAGACGATTTTTAAGCTAGTTTCGTGGGCTCTCGCGGTTACCGTTGTGTCCTACGGGGGGAGAATACTAGCTAGAGGCCTGGCCCTAGGCAGGGGTCAGTGTGTGCACACGTGGTCAGAGGCAGGAGACTATCAATAGGACGTGAGGCCCTCTTCCTCTAGCCGGCTGGAAGGAGAGGAGGTACGATCCACGATTTTTCCGCACCCATCTTCAAGGCGTGATCACGTTGTAGCGGCTCCCCTTCGGGCCGCATCTTCATCCTTATTTTCCAAGGTACACGGCACCATCTTCATCTGTTCTTCATCCTTTCGGGTGCTATAGTACTTTGGTGGTGATCACGGTTCATTTCTACTCTTCATCGCCCCTACTTTTATTATTCACGTCACGTATTTATGCATGTTCGTTTATTAGTTCGGGGCGGGGAGATTAGAATAATCTTTTGCACTCACAGCCGTGACTTATGATGACGCCCCACAAGAACATGAAGTTGAAGAATCCTCCACCTCTAGGGGCAACCCGCTATGGGTCGGTGCCTCGGTGATCTGGGGAGTGCCTCGCCAGTGCCAACACTAACCCGAGAGCCCAAGGAAGGAGCAGACGACATCCTACCTTCCAGCGAGGTGAAGCAAGGCAAAGCATTCGATGTCCTTGAAGCAGAAGAAGAAGAGGATCAAGGCTTTGTCGACCTACTTTTGGCACCACCGGAAATTGAAGACGGTGGCCAAGCCACCGTAGATGAGCTCGTCGAAGTCGACCTTGGCACAGAGGGTGACCCCAGGCTGACCTTTCTAAGCACCCTCCTATCTTCCCAGGAGCGAGAATAGTTGTTAAGCTGCTACAAGAATTTCAGGATTGCTTTGCCTAGAATTACAAAGAGATGCCCAGTCTTAGCCCTACCATGGCTCAACACATTTTGGCCATCGATCCCAGGGTCGAACCAGTGAAGCAGCCTCCCCGACGGATGAGGGTAGAATTGATCAACCAAATCTGCAAGGAAGTCGCTAAGCTCATTGATGTCGACTTCATATCTGAAAACTAGTAGACCACTTGGCTGGCCAACATTATGCCGGTGAAGAAGAATGGGCAGATCAGAATTTGCGTGGATTTTCACAACCTGAATAAGGCATGTTTGGAGGATGATTTCCTGGTGCCCATCACTGAAGTGATGATAGATGCAACTACCGGCCATGAGGCCTTGTTTTTCATGGACGGGTCATCCAACTACAACCAGATTTGGATAGTAGAGCATGACCGATTACACACGGCCTTTCGGTCGCCCAAGGGGATATTCCATTACAAAAGGATGCCCTTTGGTCTGAAGAATGCTGGTGCCACCTACTAGCGAGCAATGACCAAGATATTTGATGAGCTGTTGTATAGCAAAGTCAAATGTTACATTGATGACTTGGTCGTCAAAACTAAGAAGAAAGAAGAGCATCTCAACGACCTCAGGGTCATCTTCGAAAGGCTTCGACAGTATGAGCTGAAAATGAATTCGATGAAGTGCGCCTTTGACGTCTCCAGCGGAAAGTTCCTCGGCTTCATTGTCTGCTACAGAGGGATCGAGATCGACCCTACCAAAATAAAGACTATTTAGGAGTTGCCTCCTCTGAAGCATCTGGGAGAATTGAGGTCCCTGCAAGGTCAACTGACCTACATACGCATGTTTATCTCTAACCTGTTGGGACGTTGCCAGTCATTTCACAAGCTGATGATGAAGAATGCACCTTACTATTGGAATCAGGAATGCCAGAAGGCTCTCGACCAGCTGAAGGAATACTTGAAGACTCCGTCCGTGTTGGGAGCGCCGGTTAAGGGGCGGCCGCTTATCTTGTACATAGTTGCCATCGAATGCTCATTAGGGGCAATGCACTCCAGCCCCCTGGTGAACAGCAGAAGAGAGTGCAAGGATGACCAGGTGGAGAAGTACATCCACCCAATTAGCCAAACAAATGTGGTTCATCCGCTACTGGAACCTAAGCTAAGGGACTGGGCGTTGTCCATCCGTCCCAGTGTGCTGGCATTTAGTAAGGGGGAGACGTTGCTGCTGGAGCCATATTACACCTTCCGCTTTGGTCGAAATTTTGGCTACGACCAGCACATTCCCATGCATAGTGCCCAGTTCAGCCTGGTGACGTGGACTCTTCCTGGAGACTTGGTCGTGGTGAATGCCAGAGTCTGGTGGGACTTCTTCCACCGAGCAGACGCCGCCACATTTAGAGTCCCATCCCCTGGTCCCGTCCCTCGGGTGACACCCGAATATGTAAAATGGTGGAATGCCCACACGGCCTTTCATCGGTCACACAAGACCGACTGCTGGGATGGGGGAGAGAGAAGGTTCCTGAAATGGTAACCCGTGCCCATCCTGGACATTGATCCGGAGCACCTCCTACGCTTATGACGCGGCAAGAGCAAGGATATGGCCAACTACATGGTCACCCGCAAGGTAGCCCGGGAGGGCAAATTGGTGCCATAGGCCAAGCTACCACTGGTGGCGAAGGATGACTTTAAGAAGACCCTGCGGGACCTCTGCCACATCGGAGCTGACTGCTTGGAGTTGATTAATTATCCACTGCCGGCAGAAGAATAGGGCACGCCCACAACTAACTAGCGGGCTGAGAAGGACCCGATCTGCCCCTTCCGCACATTCGTGAAGAGGGAGGAGCAAAAGCCACAGAACTACCAAGACACCGCCTGGTTCTATGTCCTTCTGCGAGTGCACGGCCAGACGGTTGAAGCTCGGCCAATGGCCATCCTGGGCCAGCGTCTAGATGTCGCTTATTATTATGCCGAAGGATGGGGGATGGATCATTTCAACTTATTCTGCCATCTGTCTACCAAGAAACATGCGGACTTAGCCATCCTTGCCGATCACTGCCAGATGATTGGGGATGTGTGTTGGCTGGTCTGAGATGCCGCTCGACGTGACAAAGAATCATCCCTCAGTTATTGGTCGATATCACTGTGGCTCTATATTGGCCCACACAGTATTTGCTATTTCTCTTCCTTTGTGTTCATGGCTGCCTCTTTCTGGGTGCAGGATGTTAATCAATTTTTTTTACTTTCCCTATCCATCCTCTTTACAGATCATCCAGATAGCACGCAGATGGCAACTTATCGCAACATCCTCTGGTAGGCGGAGAAGTTGGCACATTTCGAGGCAGTGCCTTCGGTCCTGACCACAACTCCCTTGCCTCCGCCCGCAAAGAGGTCCCAAGCATGATCGCCCGTGAAGAAGTCTATGGACGAGGCAAAGGCTGCAGGTTGGCGGGAGGATAAGCATCGAAAGACGGAGGCCGCCAAGGCTGCAGAGACCATTCCCCTGCCACTTTTGATCCCATCCTTTGAGGAATTCGAGGCTGGTCAGATAGAACCGAGCCAACCCATGGGTGAGACTCCTCTGTCAAGAGCATCTTCCATGTGGAGTTTTATTTCAGTGTCGGAACGGGTTTCTTACACCCGGATGCCTCTGCTCCTTTTTTTGTCCATCAGCTAGGGAGGAACCGATGCCCTCATCGACCCCTGATGTAGGTAAGGCCTGGGTTGGGTCGGAGCCACCGTCCACTCCAACTCCCTCGCCCAAAGCCACCAAAGGACCTCAAAAGGGGTCACCCGTAGAGAAACAATTATACCAGAGTCCAGCCCAAAGATAAAGGCAAGTACAGTCGACAGAAAAGAAAGACGTACACTGAGGTCGTTGGAAGCCTGACGTAGGTACTGCTGGCAACTACGAACACGCCACACCAGGAACCGCGGAAGCAGAATGACCCACCTGAAAAGTAGGGTTGAGTCTCGTGTCACTAGCTCAGTAGGGGTCACGCGGATCCCCACTGAAAAATAACGCAGTAACACGGAACAACAGCTAAACAGTAGGAGTAGTAAAGCAGAAAAACTAAACTATAAAGCTGTAAAAGAAAGCCAGAAACAGAAGGAGTAGAGCAGCTAAAAGAAAAGGGAAAAGAAGCCGTATCGAGCAAAACACGGCTGCCGAACTAACCTCGGCTCCCAAGCTACTCCAGATGACAACAGAAGGGGAACTCTGAACTGACGAAGTCAGAAGTCACCGATCCATCGATGAGACACCAGGCAAGCTAAGGCCTACAAGAAAGAGGCAAAAGCCCTAGAGAAGACCTAGATAGACAAGATAGACCCTAAAGCACACATGACTCGATTGCAGAGCACACTCTCCTTGACATAATCACACACACATGACTAGAACGTCGTGCATACGACACGACACTGACCTCAGGCAAGACCACGATAGGGCTAACTCGGGAAGGTCATGACGTGCGAGAAACGCGAGAGTCACGTGCCACGTGACGGAAGCACCTCCTCATTAGAAGAGCAGCCAGCTGCATCCACTGACGTCTTATGCTACGCCTCAAGTGTTCGTCTACGATGCTGGAAACACGACAAAGACTGAGACAATGTCAGAACAGAGCCAGGAACTACAGTAATGAGTGACTAGTCGGGGTCACGCCCATCAGCGTTTGTCCAAACGCTCCTAACCACGTGTGCACACACAAGCTCAATGCCATGAGCCAGGCCTCTAGCTAGTTTTCGCCCCCAGCGGACGCTACTGCCAGGCAAGGGAGCCCACGAAAACTAGCTTAAAAATCGTGTCTCGAGAACTGCCACGCCACCACTCCCAGGTGGGCTGACACGCCGAAACGTGTCATCAGGCTATGACTAATGGAGGCTCACTAGACACAGAGTCAAAAATACAAGTGCTGGAGTACAGGCAGGCTAAACAAGTACTGTCACACGTACTACGGAGAACCAAGGTAGCACAGCAACTGCCAACAGACTCAGGACAAGGCAACTAGAGCCACTAACGCATGATCCTTGAGTCTTACGACTCGGAGGCAAGATCGTCGTGCAACGACGGAGACATGCCACCAATCGATCTAATCCTAAGTTAGAGGAAACGACACCACCGAAGGAAACGACTTACGGAGATCTGAGGGAACACCAAGACCCTCAGCACACCTGGACACGTGAACTGAGGTAAGATGATACCTCAAGACATCCAGAACCACTGTCTCGGGCTAGACAGAAATAGTCGAGATGCATACAAGGTCATCTGTCAACCACTGGGTCACACCGTGTTGACCAGAACCTGACAATGACTCACAAACATGACACAATACACAAACACTCCTGGCTACCTTATAACGTAGTCATAGCCCTCATAGGACGTCGACAGACTTCCACAGGACAGCGGGCGAATCACGAGGTCAAGTCAAGATAATCAGAAACTAAAATGTCGATAAACCATCCTCTAGGACACAAACGATACATCACTCGGCCGCTAAGCAACACGAGCAGCCAAGGAAGAAGCCGCTACACACACAGAGGCAAGGACTCTGGCGGCAGAAAGGGATAAAACCGTGAGGCCGGTAGGCCAAAGCGGACAATACCTCGATGGTATAGAGTACGGGGCGTGACAGCGTCGGCTCTTTGAGCTTGTGGCGTCAATGCTGTCAATAACCTGCAATGGTCGTCACAAAGAAAATTATCAAATAACAAATCAACCTGTCACATCATAATCAACCTGCATGTCACATCATGGTGGTTATCATCAAAACCAGGAGAACAACAGAAGGCGTAGAGCCCCAGTTCCTCGGAATGAGGCTAGTGGTTCAGCTGCTCCCGCTGTACCGGTTCCTGCCCAGGCTGCACCTGTTCCTGATCCGCCTGTGGAGTTACCTGGTAGTCATGAACAGGCACTGAAAGAATTCTTGTTATTCCATCCCCTGACTTTCGAAGGTCAATCTGATCCCTAGGCAGCTAGGGAGTGGTTGGATGCTACCGAGTGCATCTTCCAATGCATGGAGTGTGCCGAGGATGAATGGGTTATGTTGGCCTCTTTTCAACTTGACGATACTGCACGCACGTGGTGGTCCTTAGAATGGGAAGTCGCCTTCCGTTCCCGTCTGCTTCGACAGATCACTTGGGCTGAGTTTGTTGCTGCATTCGAGCGTGTTTATACTTCAGCCTGCCTAAAGTTGGCCAAGATGTACCAGTTTCTGGAGCTGACACAGGGTGACATGTTGGTGCTACAATATCGCGATAAATTCATTGAGTTGGGTCGGTATGCACCGCATATTTTTGTCGATAAGACTGTGAGGACTCAGCAGTTTCTGCGTAGACTGAGAGCAGAGTTGAGCCTGCTGTTATTTGCTACACGTGTTGCTGAGCTGGATGTCGCTTATCAAGCCTGTGTCGCGTTGGACTTGGAGTTGGCGAGGACTCGAGGTTTCGCTCAGACTGGGATGGTGTCGTCAGTCATTCTACATTAGCCGCCTCACCAGTCATCTGCTTCAGGAGTTTCTCCCACCTTTTCTCCTGCCGATAGTACTCCATTCCAACAATCTCAGGGCAGAGGTTTTCGTCATAAGAAGAAAAGGAAGAGGTTTGATCAACTGATGTTTTCCAAGTAGAGTCAGCAGTCGAGTTTGTTTGTTCGGCCGCATTCAGATTCTGTTGTGTTTCAACCGAGGATGTGTTCCAGATGTGGTGGCAGTCATCCGGGTGTGCCGTGTTCCTTGCCGGTTGTATGCTATCGATGTGATCAGCCAAGGCACATTTCCTGTAACTGTCCGTTGAGGCAGCAGATGGTGCAGTTCACTCAGGCTTCGCAGTCGCAGCAGCCGCAGTTCTGTCTTCCACTGTCGCCTCAGCCTTCTCAACTGATTCTACCGTTTCGACCGCCAGTTCCTACACCTTCTCAGCAGTCGTCTGTCGCTATTCATCCGCCGAGAGCCAGAGTTACACATATCACTCGTGCAGAAGCATTGGCATCTAATCTGATCGAAGGTATGGTTTCAATTTATGATCGCACGGTGCATGTTCTATTTGATTCAGGTGTGACGCATTCGTTTATCTCCGAAGATTTCATTGCCCATATCGAGAGACCAGTGAATGAAATTTCTTGTGACATGATCATGGAATTGCCATCTGGTGATTTCATGTCGACCCCTATGTGCTTGAAAAATTCTCCGGTTGTGGTCAGTGGTCGGAAGCTGCTAGCGAGACTTTATGCACTACAGCTAGCCGACTATGACGCGATTCTTGGTATGGATTGGCTGGAACTTTATGGTGCCGTGGTGGACTGTCGTCTCGCATGGCATTTTAGGTCTGAGGTTGAATAAAACTTACCAAGAGGTCCAAGGAGCACTGGAGCTCATCCTATTGTTGGACCATGGAGTGGAGTAACCCCTGAAGCTCTGCAATCCATCCCTGGGGATCAAGCTGCGTGTAGAATGTCAAGCATTAGTGCATTGTAATCATGAGCATATCAGAGAGCATAAGTTCAACAGTCGTACCGATCGTCGGGTGCCACAGAAGACCTGTTCCCTGTAGCGTCATGCGTAAGTGGTCAAATAAGCCTCGTCATTGGTGGCTCGAGCTCGTACCACTCACCCTCACTGGGTCTAGTCTCTGATCTGGTCCACCACCCAGGTAATCCAGTCGATCTCCATAGCCAGTCCATGTGAGTGTCGTCCCACGCGCTCCTCCGATCTCTCTCATGTAGGGAATTCCACCTCTGGCTGGTGGACGCCCACGGTCCTCATGATCAGCCAGTAGTGCAGCGGCTTGACCACGTTCATGCAATGTAGCTAGATGTCGCGTCCTGCATAGGCTAGGGCTGCCACCACCCACGGCTACCTCTCGTGTCCCTCGCCCTGGTATGGAGTCCATCGGACCTGCAAAGTGGTGGCAGATTACATTAGTGTCCAAGCATATAGTTGCATTTGCAAAAGTTCAAATTTAGGTCTTACCGATGCATAGGGTAGCGCATCGATGTCGTCCTGGATCATCCACACCTGGCGTCTTAGCGAGCCTGTCTCCCGCACCGCCATCCATCACCTCGCGATGGGCACTCGGGTGGGGTGCACCTCTAGACCTCTCCCCAGTCTGGGTAGGTACAGGTAGGCCCATACCTGCATTTTATACATCAAGTGTTAGCATATAGCATTTTTGTAGTCATGGCAATTGCACAACATTTAGAAGTCGAGTCTTACCTGAAGTAGTGGGGAAAACCCGTCGAGCATCATTCGCCGGCTGGTGGTGCTGAGTGTGTCAAACAAGAATGCCAGCACTGCTGTGCCCCACGCGTACTCGCCTACTCTGTCCACCTCCTCGAGCAGGGGCAGGAGCCTGCAGCTCACTCCATCGACTTTGGTCGCAAATAGCAGCTTCCCGAAGAATAGCATCAGGAACTATCGAAGGACCAAGTCCCCTCGGGTCCCGATCCCGCTGCTACCCGCTATCGTGCTCGATTCGTCAATCGCCCCAAGTGCTGCTCTGGCAACTCTCCCATGGCGATCCCAGCTCCTTTCAGGCCTAAGCTCTCCTGAAGGCGTGCTCTCGGTAGCACCAAAGAGTGTCACTCCAATCTCAGCAGCTCAAGTCCCAACAGCCTCTGGGCCAGCTCCTCATAGTCTGTGTAGGTCCTCCCGCTAACTGGCGAGTCGTGCACTCGTAGCCCGATGATCCGTGCCACATCCTCCAATGTAGGGATCATGTGCCCCCACAGAAACACGAGCTCCCGGCTCACCGAATCCCACTGGTCGTACAGGGCGTAGAGTAGAGCGGTGTCCAATCTCATCACCTTCATGCCAAGGAACTCGGAGAATCCCATGGCAGCTAGTCTTTCTCGCTGAAAGTCTGGCAATGCCAGGTACACCACCCGAACTTGGAGCCACAAGATCCTCGTCTGGCGTTTTCCTTGCAAGCATTGAGCATTTATGTCAATAATTCAGGTAATTTAGTGCATGCATGCATATTCATAAACTAAATAAATAAAAAATAACAATAAAAATAAAAAGGGGGGGCAGTCTGCTAAGGTAGCGGCCATATTAGGGCCGTTAGACCACCTTCCTGCCCCCAGTCTCCCTCTCCCTCACTTTGGTTTCCCCCCTCCCAGACCCCCTAACAGCCAAGGGTTACCTCCACACCCATCCACCCCTCTTTCCCCTCCCATTTACCTCATATTCACCTCCCATCTTCAACCTGCACTTCCCAGGTCACAGGTAGCAGAGTATCAGCGACTTGCAGGGCCTACCACGACTTCATCCCGATGCTCCTGGATGCTCAAGTGGCACCGTCGGAACGTCTTCAAGTCCTCTATGTAACGGTGGTGGTCTCACCGTCGTCTGAGCACGTGGCTGCCCGGAGGATCCTTCACCACCAGACTGCACGTTCCCTCCTAGGCAGACAACCAGAGAAGGTTTGCAAAGGCTCAGATGGTCTTATTTATGAGATTCTTGGAGCTCCACTTGGCTGAGATCTTTTATGTCAAGTCACCTTCCAATACCAAGAAGAGGCACTCCATTCGTCATCTAGATCTATGAGTTCCCATTTTTCTCCCCCAGGTGCGCAGGCATGTTCCCTCAGGAACTAACATGACACCCGATCACTATTTGGGTCCTCGTCACCTACTCCGACCACCTCCGATGTCACCTCGGGTCTCCGTTCAAAGAGGATTCATCCGCAAATCCAATGACTCTAGCCACGCCTGAATCTGAGCTTGGGAGCATTTGTGGTAGCCTCGTCTTGCTGCTACTGTGGTGCAGAAGCTGTCAGAACCAGAAAGTAGAGGCCCTGTTCATGACTCTGCCCCGATCATCACCGCCAACCAGAACTTTCCCCAAAAATTGGGCATCATCCTGGGCCAACCCAGGAGGTTTTGCCATAGGTTTCGTTGACAAAGGAGTTCGGGAGAGGCCGCAGCGGCACCGACATCATCTGTCTATTCCCTGTTCCAGAGAGCAGGCAGAATCGACAACCCCCTTCCGATTAGTTCCTAGTTCGACGTTCCCCTCCCCGCTTGGCCGGCTTACAGCCCCTCCCTGTGGGAGGTAGTGTTTGGATGTAATTTTGGCTTCCCCTCCCCTTGTTCAACTCCCTTGCATGGGGAGTAGTGGTGTAAATTTTTAAACAGGCCGAAGCTTCACCGACGCAGTGTGTGGGGAACCCACGCTTCCCTGCTCGCCCACGTCTCCGAATGGGATCGGGTTCTTCAAATCAGTCGAGTAAGTGCTCTATCCCTTTCTCATATTTAGGTGCCTTGTTCTTTCAATATTAGCTCATAGCTCCGCTAGCCCGTGTGAGTGAGTGCTTGGTCCCGCAAGCTCCATTGCTTCGAGTGACCGTTGTGGGAGAGAGTGTAACCTGTGCCCTCGGCACCCGGTCGGCCCCATTGAATTGGGCCTCCATATCCTTGGGAAGAACCTTGGCCGAATTGGGCCTCCATATTGTTGGGAAGAACCTTGAGCTTGCTGGCCCTCTACCAGCAAGGGTCCAGCCCTCACAACCTCGACTCGGCATCACCGAGTTACCCCGGGTTTTGGGTGAGTGTCGGGTGAGTGGCCGTCGATATCGGTCTAATTCTCTTGCAAACTGTGCTTGCTTGTTTAGGTCCTAGGTGCACCGGTCTTGTGGCTATCACCCCCAAGATGGTGTCACATCAGAAATAAGGTAAGAAGTCGAATGTCTTAGGAAAACTAATGCCATGCTAAATGCCAGTCTTGCCTCTTGCAAAGAAGGACTCACCAACACTCAATTGCACATCATATCTCTAGAAACTGAAATCCAAGACTTATATAATTCATTATCTAGAGAGGGATGACCCGACTTATCGGTAAAAACGGGTGTCAACAGGCTCATCTCCCTACTTCTTATTGTGTCTTTCTCCTACTGTTATCAGCTCAAGTGGGGATGGGGCTTGGCTGATTCAAGAAGGAGGTCACGCCAGTTCAAGGGGTCAATTCACTTTTTTTTTGCTTTTGTTGGTCATTTCAAAGGGGCCTAGCCGATTCAAGGGGGGGCCTGGCCAATTCAATGTAGGAGTGTGGAGGTCGTTGTATTAGTTGCAAGAGGGGGCACCAACTCAAGGTGCCATGGGGAGGCCATCGATTCAAGAGGCCCCTTCATGCCCTTTTTGTTCTTCATTTTCTTCTTTTGTTCTCATGTGCGTCTGTATGTGCATCGACACAGGGGTGAGGGCGCATCATCTCACCCAGCCTTCCCTTGGTTTGCTGTGGCTTGATGCTCTGGCGGTGAATTCCAAGTGTCCACAAGAGCGCATTAGCGGCTCCAGTCCATCTTAGTCTTTGGAGCCTGAATAAATTATCATATTATGACTGGCATGCCTATGCACTAATAAATAAATAAATAAATAAAAATGAAAGATCAAAGAAAGTGCATCTACACCGCTTCAAAGCAGAGGCCCTACGCATCCCCTGGCTTCATGTCGCATACCGCATTATTGCGCTGACTAGTTGAAGCCGTGATGAAGGACTTCGGCAAGTATTGGTGCTCATCCCCCCACCACCCTTGTAGATCTTGTGAGCTTGGCTCTACATCATGTAGAGGGTGAGGAGGTTCTCACAGCTTCCTAGGACCCTCCTGGCCAAGGGAAGGAGGGGGAGAGGAAGCGTCCATCTGAGTAATCCTCTAGCCAGGGGAAGTGGAGGAACTGAGAGGTCGTTTGAAAGGAGCGTCCCAAGAAGTTTGAGTGGTATACACAGCTGACCACTCCTGTTTATGAGATTTATCGAAAGATTAGAGACTTGGGTTTGTTTCGTCGGCCCGAGCCAATGAAGGCCAACCGACATTGTCGTAACCGTCAAAAGGACTGCCAGTTCTATGATGACCATAGTCATCATACTGGTGATTGCCAATAGCTCAAGGATGAGATCGAAAGTCTCGTCCATCGAGGGCACTTGGCCCAATATGTTGCTAAGCATCGGGACACCCCGCCAGACCCCTCGGAAGAGATCAACAACCACCACTGAGGGATCCGCATCAACATCATATTGGGAGGATCAGCCTCTGGGGGAGACACAAGCCGAGGGAGAAAGTGCCACGCTGAGCGAGCTAGCCTAACTGTCAAGTCTGCCAAGCCTACGATCTCGGCGAATGAGCAATAACCACTGGTGTTCTCCGACCAGGACTTAGAAGGGGTAGTTACCCTGCATGATGATACTCTTATAATCTCAACAACTATCAATCATTGTAACGTAGATAAGGTGTTGGTCGATAATGGAAGTGCGGTAGATGTTTCGTCATATGACTATTTCTTGAAGATGGGTGAGAATCAATTGAAACTGTGTCTAGTCCAAACCCCCCTTTGTGGGTTCAATGGTGAGGTAACGTACCCTGAGGGAGTCCTAAACCTGCCAGTTAGTCTCAGAACTCCACCCAAAGCCATAACCTTTGTGGTAAATTTTATTGTGGTAAAGGGGATAATGGCCTAAAATGTAACGACCCAGAGCTCAGGGTACCGATAATCCGATACAAGTACTGAATTACCGCCACCAAGAACTGGGGACGCCACCCAAGAGGCTGATGAGGCCCCTGAAGGGTTGATATCTTACCTCATTTCTTTTGTGAGGAAACATATTTCTCAGTGAACCAATGTCATTGCTCTAACACACTTTTAGCTTTTATGAAATCCAGAAGATCAGATTGTTTAAAAATAATACTAGACTGAAGTTTCTCAAACAAAGATGCCTTTGTACTTAAAATAAACTTTCAGATTCAAGAAGGCATAACTCATCAAAGCATGAAAAACTAGTTTAAGTCGATTAAACCTGAGCACAAATATTTTCAAGATCATTAAGCAATAAGGCTCAAGAAATCATTAATTTTAAACCAGTAGCTTTCATGTTCAGGCCAGTCATAAGGCTCCATAAAGGAAGATTCTTCTTGAAGATTTACCCTGATTAGCAAACTCAATAACAGACCAAAAAACCTCCAAGAAGATCAAGGCATTCAAGGAATTCTGGAACAAGTTAGCTGGACACGCAAGAGATGGTAGTTTCCAGACATTCTAGAAGGTTTCATAGATATCCAAGGTATTTCAGACCTGAGGTACAATCACGGAATATAAACATTGTTATGCATAGGTCTGATTTGAGCAGGGAGTGCAAATGAGTAGAAAGTTAGAATTGATTATGATCACTCTCCCTGAGGATATGCAGTGAGCTCAAATTGAAGGAATCTTTCAGGCAGAATGAACTGAGAGGTCGACCTATCAAGGTTGAACATGCTCCCCCTAAGATGATGCATTCCATGCAAATGTCAACAAAAATGTGCAAATGATGCATGCTAAATTTTGATGATGACTCCTCCTGAATTAGTGCACTGGTTGACAAAGGAATGTGCAACCCATGACATGAATGCGTGCACACTGTATTAGAGATGCTGCCAATTGATTTTGCATTTTTGTGTCCTTTTAACATGATGTGTATTGAAATGCATGAGATCACAAAATGATGTAATCATGGATCATTTGTAATGCATTCTGAATTGTAATGCAGACTGGATATTTTAATATTCAAATGAATACATGCTACTTTGAATACATGCTACTTACTCCTTCTCTCCAAGTGTTCTAAGTGTGTGAGTTAGGCATAATAGAATGGCAAGGGAGTATGAGTAGAACATGCCCATCATGAAATGTTGGGTCCCTTGACCATGAGATGTATCACTTGATGGGTCCCGTAATCATGAAATGTGTGATTGTGCATGAAACTCCAAGATACCACTCAATGATCACAACACATACAGATTCAAACATATGCAATACATTTCTACACCAAGGTGCACACACTTAAACTTCCCCTTTGATGAATGCTCATGGAAATTAAGATTGACAATCAGCATGTTATTTTTCAACATAAGTGATGAGTTGGGATATATGCAGCCATGGAAGACATCATCAAAAACAATGTTCAATAATGCTAAGGAAGAAGTTCACATGGCTATAAAATGATAGAAAGGATCAAACAACAACTCAATCAACATATCAATTTCTTTAGTCATGATAATTTTTTCATGGATTACGCAGTTGAGTCAATTGATCTCTGGTACATGGCGGAGGTTAGGATCTGAGACCCTACTCACGCATAGTGAGAGTTTCGGGCAAGCTTAACTTGCCTTTCTGCACATCACCATTTGATATACCAGAGGTCGAACAGGTGTAAGCAAGTAATGTAGCCTAGATGTTCATCTCACACCATAGGGGATATTTCAGCAGTTTAGGGAGACAACATCAGCTTGCAGGATTTATTGACAACAAGACAGCTTTATTATGCAATGACTACAATGCAAGCCTGTCTTCAAAAACATAGCTCAAGACCTGATTGACAGGGATGAGCTAAGAGTGGGGGACTATGCAGTGGCCCCGCCGCGTCCCCATATGACGGGCAGTCCCAGGAGGGGAGTCTATACTATCTCCTCCCAGCACCAGGCCCTTGAAGATGCAGCGGCCTCGGCCCCGATCGGAGCCATCTATGATGATTATCGGGAAGACTCCGGGGTAGCCTTGTGCCCCTCTGCGCCGAGAGACCCCACAGGCCCATGACTGCAGCCCCGAAGGGATGCGAGGTGAATGCCACCTCGACACCGGGTCAAGATGAGCAAGGAGAGACCTACGGCATCCTCGAGGCCGAGGAGGGCGAAGATCAAGACTTTATCGATTTGCTGCCGGCCCCATCGAAAATTGAATATGGTGGCCAGGCCACCGTCGATGAACTGATCAAAATTAACCTTGGCACAGAAAGTGACCTCAGGCCAACCTTTCTGAGTGCCCTCATACCTCCTTGAGAGAGAGAGGAGTACGTGAGGTTTCTACAAGAGTTCTGCGATTGCTACGCCTGGAACTACAAAGAGATGCCTGGTCTCAGCCCCGAAGTAACTCAGCATATATTGGCAATTGATCCCAAAATGGAGCCGGTGAAGCAGCCTCCCCGATGCATGCGACCGGAATTGATAAAACAGGTCTGTAAAGAAGTTGACAAGCTCATAGACGTCGACTTTGTGGTAGAGAATCAATACACCACCTGGCTGGCCAATATCGTGCCGGTTAAGAAGAAAAATGGATAGATGAGGATCTGCGTGGATTTTCGCGACCTGAATAAGGCTTGTCCGAAAGATGATTTCTCGGTACCAATCACTGAAGTGATGATCGATGCGACTACTATTCATAAGGCCCTTTCTTTCATGGACGGTTCGTCCGGCTATAACCAGATCTGGATAGCCGAGCATGCCCGAATTCACATAGCTTTTAGGTCACCCAAAGGGATCTTCCATTACAAAAGAATGCCCTTCGGGCTCAAGAATGCTGGCGCCACATACCAACGGGTGATGAGCAAGATATTCGACGAGCTGCTCTATAGCAAGGTCGAATGTTACATCGATGACTTAGTCGTAAAGATGAGAAGGAGAGGTGACCATCTGAGTGACCTCAGGGTTATTTTCTAGAGGCTCCAGTAGTATGAGCTAAAGATGAACCCGATAAAGTGCACTTTTGACGTCTCCAGTGAAAAATTTCTGGGTTTCATCGTCCGGCATAGAGGGGTCGAGATCGATCCCCTTAAAATAAGAGCCATCCAGGAGCTGCCACCTCTGAAGAATCTGGGAGAGCTCCGGTCTTTGCAAGGGCGGCTAGCCTACATCCGTAGGTTCATCTCCAATCTGTCAGGGCATTGTCAACCCTTCCACAAATTGATGATGAAGAATGCGCCCTTCAATTAGGGTGATGAATGCCAGCACCTTCGATCAGCTGAAAGATTATTTGAAGACCCCGCTCGTGCTGGGGGCACCTGTTAAAGGTAAGCCGCTCATCCTCTACATAGCGGCTACTAAATATTCACTGGGGGTAATGCTCGCCCAAAATAATGACAAGGGAAAAGGGCAGGCTCTCTACTACCTCAGCCGAAGACTGGTGGGGGCAGAGGCCAAGTACACTCCTATCGAAAAGGTTTGCCTCGCCCTGGTCTTCGCAGTCAAGAAGCTGAGACACTACATGTTGTCCCATGAAGTGAGCCTGATCTCTAGGGCTGACCCCGTCAAGCACATTCTCTCTCCGAGGTCGTTTCGGAGGTCCGGAGGCGTTCTGCGACTTTTCCCCCGTGATTTTTCGATTTTCGACCTGATTTTCGGCGAAACCTTCGACACGCTGTTGCGGGCGAACGCGATCGTTCACCCTGGCGTGAGTGGTACCGTTGCGATCGGTGCATCCCGAGGATCGCAGAAATGTGATTTTCTATTTTTTGATATTTTTGTGATTTTTTGTATTTTCTATAAATAGGCCATTTTTCTTTTCATTTTTTATTATTCTTCCTCTCTCCTCGTGCGTTCCTCTCCCTCTCTCTCTCCCATTCGACGCGATGGAGGCTCCGTACCGGCTGTAGATGGTGGCGGGGCGACGGCACGGTGACGTTGGTGACGGCGAGGCGATTGTGCGGACGTGCGGCGAGCGTGGGAAGCATGGGGAGGCGAAATCGTCGACGGCGTTCTTCGCGGGATCGGGCTCGGATCGACGTCTCTTCGCGAACCGGAGGTAGGGTGACGATCCCTAGCTCATTGCCATTCCATTCCTGTGATTTGTAGGCCGAGGCGAGGCCGAGTGGGGCTTATTTCACGTCGGGAAGGGTGAGCATGCCACGGGGAGCGATCGCCCGATTCATCATTTTAAGCGGCCTAATCGTGTTTTAAGGGTGTAGAATCATGCTAGGGGGTTTGGGGGTTCGTTCCTCATCGTCTTCCCCCTCCGTGGGGCGTGTTTGGGGCCAGAATGGGCGACCTCGGTGGAGTTCACCGTTTCCGCGCCCGCGGCGTTGTGCGGTCGAATCAGAGACCGCACATGCCTTGTGCGGCCCTGTCCTGGCCGCACAATGGCTCGGCGCGCTTCGAGTGAGGCTCGGCGCGCAGTGGGGGTTGTGCGGTCTATCGCGAGACCGCACATCCCATGGGTTTTGACCATTGGTTTGACTGTTATACAGTGCTTTGGGATGTGCGGTCAACGGCTGGCCGCATAACCCCTAGTGCGGCCGTTGGTTGATCGCACATCCCCGATGCCTTTTTGGCTCGGCACACAGTGGGTTTGTGCGGCCTGTCATGGACCGCACGACCCTTGAGCGGCCCAGGATGGACCGCTCATCCTGCGAGTTTCTGACCGTTGCACAGTGTCGTGTGGTGTGCGGTCAGGGACTGACCGCACATACCCTTGTGCGGTCTGAGAAGGACCGCACATCTCTTGGAGTCTGGCAGATCGTGCGGCCAGAGTTGCACCTCACCTGCCTTGTGCGGTTGAGTCCCAACCGCACGGGATGAGTTGAGCGGCCTAGTGTGGACCGCACATACCTTAAGCGACTGGTTCATGACCGCCCATCTTCTGTGTGGCCAATGATGGACCATTCATCGTCTGAGGCTTGAGTTGTGATTTTTCGTGCCGATGCGAGTTCCGGGAGAGTGGACCTCGATCCACGTGCTGACCCGTGGTCTAATTGATGTTGGGCATCACGTGGGGACCGGGTGTGGGCGCCGTGTGGAGGTTCCGGGACGTGACGTCTTCGGCGTGCGTCACCATGAGTCGGTGTTAGTACGAGGGGTGGTCCCTTGTACTCCGTCTAGTTCAGCCGTTGTTTCCGTTGACTTGAGAGTCTACCTTCCAGTGACCTAACCACTAGTCGTAGCTTCCTATGCACGCGGGTGCGGACCCACTTGGGAGTGGTGGAGAGCGTGACCCGAGTGAGGCGATTTTTAGGCTGGTCACCGTAGGGCCCCTTGCCTTTGCCGCCAGAGTCCGGCGGGGGGGAAAACCAGCTAGAGGAGGGCCTCGAGCCAATCCATGCCTAAAATCACATCATAGTCCCGAAGCTGCAACGCATACAACCTGCCTGGCAAACTCTGCCCTTTGATCCAGACCAAAACCTTCTCGAAGCAAAACAGAGTGACCATGAAGTCACCAGACGGCAACTCCACCATTAAATCACAAGAAATCTAGGAGATCAGATCCTCAACACTCCACGCAAAATCCTCTGAAATGAACAAATGTGATGCACCAGAATCAAATAAAACTCGTGCCGCACAACCCAAAATCATGACAGTACCTTCCACAAGCTGTGATGACTCTGCCTCTGCCCTGTTCATGTGGGAAACCTGGCCTCGAGCTCTCTGCCTGCCCACGCTCGCTGACTGTGGTAGTGGCAGATACTACCGCTGCTGCTGAAACTACTGTTGTGGGTACTGCTACTACTGCTACTGCTGCTACTGTTGAGGAAACTGGGGTGGCTGATGCGGTCACTGAGGATAGTCACGAGCCATGTGACCCGACTGGTCACACCTAAAGTAGATCACCGGCACCATACATTGCCTGCCTGGATGCGACTCACCACAACGGGAACACCCCGCATGAGAACCACTGACTGACCCCTGTAGCTGCAAAGGTGCTGATTGCTGAACACTGCCCGAAGAAGCCTGCCGCTGCTCTTAGCCCTCCTTCTTCTTCTTCTGGAAACCCTTCTTGAAGAACCTCTTAATCTTAGCGCCGAAAGATGCAGAACCCGCCGCTGAAGCCGCCAGAGTCGAAGCTCCCGAACTACCAGAAGGAAGTTGGAATGTGCTCTGCTACTGGGTAGTCATCTGGTGGCTGCGGCCTGACAAGGACTGCCCCTGGCTAATCGGTCCTCCTATCCTCTACATTTCCAGCTCCAAAGAAGCCACTATATGAGAAGCCGTCTCCAAATCAGTGGCAGCGTGTGCAATCAAATGGTGCCTCAGCTCCTGCCTCAAGCCCTAGATGAACTGCTCGGTCTTCACCCTCTCATGCTCCATGATGTGGGGTGCATAACGACCCAGCACAACAAATCTGACCCTGTACTGCAACACGGACATGTCACCCTGTACCAACTCCAGAAACTGATGCATCCTCTGTGTAGCAACATACTCTGGGCAGTAAGTACGCTCAAAAGCACTAAAAAAGTCACTCCACAAGATCTACTCAAGGGGGCGAGACTGAAAAGACGTCTTCCACTAAGAAGCCCACCACTCTCGAGCCATGTCTTGCAACTGGTTGCAGGCCAACATCACCTTGTCCTCCACAGTACACTGCATGGAACTGAACACCCGCTCCATCTCGTCGAGCCATCTCCAAGCCAAATCAGGGTCTCGCTGGCCGTCATAGTAAGGTGGATGGAACTACATGAAATCCCTCACTACTGGGCTTGGCCCACCCCTGATTGATGAGCCCTCACCAGCCTCTCCATCGAACTACTGCGACATAAGCTGGTACATGTCACAGAAGAAATCCTTAGCACCCGGAACCCTCGCAGTATCCGCTACCTCGGTGGTCGCTGGTGGCACTCTACTCTACTCCTCCTGCTCCTGTTGATCCTCCTGCTGGATCTCCTGAACCTCTGCCGACTGTCCCTGCTGAGAGCGAGTCCACCGCCTCGGCGCCATGCTCACTCCTGAAGTAAAAGACAGAAAACACAGAAAGGGCAAGGTCAACAAAAACACACGGTGCCCGATGCCAGCGTCAACTGCACATCATTATTGTGGACTAGTGGACCACTACAATTACTTATGATTCTTATATAATCCCACAACCACGCTCTGATACTAGCTGTAATGACCCAAGAATCTGATTACCAGGAAGGCCCGATAACCCGAGACTCGAACCGCCACCCACGAGCCCAAAGAATCGGAAGGGTTAAAAGGATGGTGTGGAGACTACACAAGTATCACAAATAATTGTAGAAATTAAAGCAGTTTATATAAATAAGCAAGAAATGAAATTAACATTTTACAATTTACATGGCCCACAAGATATAATAAAATAAACAATAGTAGTCCACAACTAGTACAGAGATAAGAAAGAAAAGTACAGCTACATGGGGCATACCTCGGCTCTGACCTCTGGCACTAACGCTGGGCACCCGAACCACGCTGAGCCTCAGACGCACTCCCCTGAAGCCGTGCCTCACCTGAAACATGGTAACAACACACAGGGAATGAGTCTCGAAACGAGACTCAGTAGGGATCACCCAAACCCTACCTTACAAAATGAAAAATCGCTACGCTAGCAGTTAAGCGAGTACCTAAGAAGTAGAAGCCATGCACTACAAGTACCGGTCTCATGGCGTGAAAACCCACACATGCATGCCATGGTGAAACAACCAGAACTCACTGGTCAACATGACCAAAACTCAAGGTCAAGGCACTGAAACTGACAGTCTGTCACTCCCTATCTAGAATAGAAGTACCTCCCACTAGAAGAACGACCAGATGTGTCCACTGATGTCTTATACCATGTCACAAGTGCCTAGCTACCACGCCCCGGGCGAGAGACTCAGTGACGCGGGATGAACCCGGTCGAGACACGGGACCCTAAGCCAGCAATCAACAAGCACAGGTCGTCTAGCGACAAAACTAACACTCGCTTGCATTGCGGACTCCACTCGGGGCTTGTAGTGATGGATCGGTGAGCTATGGCTCGCGAGAGAGTCGGACACGGTCCGAGTAGCGAGGAGGGAGGTGGTGAACCACCCGGGGAACAGTCGCGTGCACCAGCTTCAACTGGGCGGACCGATACCGAGGGGATCAGTTCAGATGTGCACTCACTCACCGGCAGCAAGAACTCACGAAAAAGTGGAAATATGGATCGGGCACTCCTCACACGCTGCTGCGATTGGAGCTAATACTAGGCAAGCAAGGTGGAGTGGCAGCCGCACGTACCTAGCCCGTCCGATGGACCGGCTCCAGTCGGAGACGAGGGCGAGCCAGGGAGCGTGCGCACCCGGCGGGCACGCTGCATCGAGGAAGCTCGGCGACAATCCCTGCTAATATAATGACTACACTCCACGCAGGGAGGGGTATCACAGGGGTGGGAGCAATCTAATACATGCACTACCCTCGCGTAGGAGGGGGGAACGAGGGGAGGGGAAACCAAGCTGTCGACCGTACGCCTAGCTCGGACGTCCGGTCGAGGTGCTGCCAATGCCTGGTCGAAGCCTGAGGGATGCTGAAGTATGCCTGAAGGTCTGACGTCAAGCCGATGTCGCTGGAAGGAGGTGGTGGTCGCAGCTGTAGGCCTGCGCAGTTCTACCGTGCAGGACTGGATGTCGCAGTCGTGGTGCATCGGTCGGCACACTCGCTGTGGAACTCCAAAGGTGATGGGACCAACTCTTGGACGTAGCAGACAGGGGGTACTACAAACCCTTAAAAGCTGGCAGCCATCAGATCATCTCACAGGTCGGGGTCTCCCAGACGGTCGGCGTCAGGTTCCTGGGTGAACAGCAGGACAGGTCGATGATGGACGTGGTGGAATTTTTGATGCTGAAGTCAGAACAGGACAAAACCACTTGCGTTGGTTTCGTATCATCAAAATCCACAACTTTTTAGAAGACTTCTCGACCTGAAACTGAGTGGAAGAGGGAGTATCAGGGCTGGCTTGGCAGTAGACTGTCCTGGGTGAATAGAGGACTCTGGGTCTGGCGCGACTGAGGGAGAATGGATGCCCCGGCAGAGGCATTGTTGAAAGAAGGCGGGACCACCTCTGGTTCTTTGGTGCTTCGAAGAAGAAGAACTCTCGTGAAGGGAGCTCTGGCCGATTCAAACAGGGGCAGTCGATGTCGGAATTGCCAGGTGGCACACAGAAACAGACACAGGCCAGGCGCAGTTGCACGGAAACACCTGTAGCAGTTGATGCCGTTGATGAACGGAGGCGGGACCACTTCTGGAGCGTGGCCGACTCGAAGGTGGATGACTCTTATGAAGATGCCTCGAGCTGAATCCCACTGTGAACACCGCTAGTAGCTCTGCCAACCGAGTCTCTGCTGCAGGCTTGTAGCAGAGAGCAGCAGAGCAGGGCTCCTTACTCCATGGGGAGACGTAGCGTCGACGGAGCGGCTCCGGGACTGCTGTGGACATACAGAGCAGGGGGTGGTGGACGTGGGTTGCAGAGGGAGAGAGGGCAGGGGCATGGGGTGCTAGAGAGGGTGGCTAGGGCTGGTGTGGAGGAGGGGCGCGCTGGTTGTGGGAAGGAGATGGGGGGGCGGCCAATGTGGAGGTTTATGCCTTTTAATATAGCCCTGTTGGCATTTTCAACCAGTCTGTTGGCCTGAGGGTGGGCTACCGAAGTGAAGTGACTGCGAATATTTAGGTCGGCACATCTATCTCTAAAATAGTGAGAATCAAATTACCGACCGTTATCGCTCACAATCACTCGGGGGATATGAAAATGACAAATGATCGACTTCCATATGAAGCTCCAAACGACTGACTCGGTGATCCTGGCAGTGGCTTCGGTTTCAATCTACTTTGTGAAGTAGTCGATGGCGATGATGACGAACTTCTTTTGGGTCTGAGCCGTAGGGAATGCCCATAAGATGTCGATTCCCCATCGAGCAAAGGGATATGGCTCGGTAAGGGAGATGAGCTCCGAGGCCGTTTGGTGGACCAGATGGTCGAAGCATTGGCATCGATCACATTTTTGCACATAGGCCGAACAGTCACACTGAAGGGTGGGCCACCAGTAGCCTTGCCATAGCAAGATCCTGGAGAGTGATCTTCCTCCCTGATGCGCGCCGTAGATGCCTTCGTGAACTTCTTGAATTACTTGGCTGGCTTCGTCGACGTCGAGACACTTAAGGAGGGGGCCGACGAAAGACCTTTGGTACAGGGCGTCATCCAGGATGACGAAGCGCCGGGCTTGGTACTTCAATCTCCGAGCTTCCTAAGGGTCGGAGGGCTCCTGGGAGTCTCAGAGCCAGGATACGTAAGGGGTCCGCTAGTCGCTTGGGGTTGCTAAGTTAACGGTCATGAGCTTAGCTTCAATGCTCGGCCTTTCGAGCTCCTTGAGGAAGACCGATCATGTACCTTCGGGGCCAAGGGAGGAGGCCAGACGAGAGAGGACGTCCGCCCGGGAGTTTTCTTCCCGAGCTATTCGGACTACCTCGAAACTCTTGAACAGTTGGGCCAATCCTCAGACCATTTGGAGGTGCTTAATCATTGGTGCTTCACAAGCTTTGTAGTCACCGTTGACCTGGCTGGCGACCAGCTGGGAGTCAGTGTGGATCCTGACTCGCACGGCCCCTAGTCATGGTGCCATCCTGGCCCCCGAAATGAGGGCTTCGTACTCGGAGGCATTATTAGATGCCTGGAAGTTGAATTTCAAGGCATACTATAGCTCTACTCCTTTGGGTGACTTGAGGAGGACACTAGCACCGCTTCCAGCCGAGTTGGATGACCCATCGACAAACAAGTCCCAGATGGGTCCGTGTACTGATGGGGGTGCTTCCTCGATCGGGACGGTGCTCTCCGCAATAAAGTCTACGAGGGCCTGTCCCTTGATGGCAGTGCAGGCGTGATAAGAGATATCGTAGGCTCCCAGCATGATGGCCCACTTGACGAGGCGCCCCGAGGCTTCGGGATGAGATAGGATCTTCTTCAGGGGATCGCCGATCAACACGATGATAGAGTGTCCTTGGAAATAAGGTCGGAGGCGCTTGGCCGAGGTTACCAATGGTAGCACAAGTTTCTTGGTTGCATGGTACCTTCTTTCGGCCTCGTTGAGCACCTTTGTAATACCCTGGATCCTTCATGAGTCTTCTTGGATTCTTATTAGGTCTTTCGGATCCTTATTAGAGGGTTTCAGATCGCTTTTATAGGTCCTGAGTTGAGGTTTACGATCCGTGTGGGTTTTTCTCTCGTACAAGTTACGGAACCCTGTGGTGAGTTTATTTCTTAATTCATCGACTCGTGGACGTGACAGCTACGATGTACTCTTCACGAGGATTGTTTCAGCTATTTTTACATATTTAAGAACCATGGCGAGATGTCCGAACAAGGACGTCTCGCCTACCGATTGCCGGCACAAATTAGGGTTCCACCACCGATGGCCTGCCCCATCAATGGGTGAAATAATGTCACTCAGGCCATACAGAGATACCTCCACGTCCTCGGAAACACCCTTTTGGGAAAGCAATGACCCCTGGAGGCCGAGAATGATGCGAGAAGAAACCGTGGGCAAGCAGTCAACCCGGGAATCATAAGAGATGCGGAGTTGGGATGCTATGGGACACCCCTCCATGAAGAAGCTACACCGAACGTATCGGAGTTTAAAAGATCAACTTTCCCTAGGCAGCCAGCCAGGAAAGTAATGTGAAGGAACAAGAAACTGTAGGTGTTTACCTGCAATGTGGCCGAAGTGGCCGACCATCACGGGGCTCCACCCGAAAAACACAATGAGGAGACCGGGCTCGATGAAAGGTGATTAGGTTCCCTCACCCGAAGAAGAAAAGCCACCCTCAAGGCAATGCAGGCCCTTGCTGGTGAAACTGATTCAGATATGCTCTTAGTGGCCATCAATGTAATTGCTACTGAAGATGGTGGCGAAAGGCCGGGATCCTCTCCGAATATTCCGATGGAAGGAGGTCAAGCTCCCAACTCTTCTGTGCTGGATCGAGGCATGATAATGCTGCTGTAAAGATACCAGCGAGAGGCCAAAACACTGAAAAAGTAACTCAATGAGCTGAACGCACACGCCTCGACCTCGGGGCAGGTTTGGATTCCTCCTCAAGCCTTACAACAAGGCACCAATCAGTTCGAGGTTTCACCTCAAATGGCGTCCTCTCAGCCAGCACCAGATAACATTAGGGGCATGTTCCTGATACCCCACCTTGCCTCTCTACCTCAAGCAATGGTCTTAACAATGCCACAGGTGCAACAGACACACTTCTGCCCAAGTCCGATGGACCCGGCGGCAAACAAGATAATGGTAGAACAGATGACAGAAATGAAGGTGGCCAATAAAGGGGATGATGATTATGCCGTGTTCGATGTGTATAGGGTACCCTACCCTGCCCATCATGCGGCCAAGAAACTACCTCCCAACGTCAACAAACTGCCAAAGTTTGGTAAATTCAATGGGCAAGGTTCGCCAAAGGAACATATAGCCTATTACGTCAACGTGATGGGCGATTTGGCAAGTGATGAATCTTATCTGCTGAAATTCTTTCGGTCATCACTCACGAGGCTCGCCTTCGAGTGGTACTCAAACCTGCCAGCAGGGTCCATCAACGACTGGCTGGATATACAAAGAAGATTTTGGGAATGGTGCCATATTCCCGAAAGGGAATGGACCATGACCGAACTCTATACCGCCAGGCAGAAGAATGATGAAACAACCCTAGAATACATCCAAAGATGGCGGAGCCTCAGCATGAGATGCAGACATCTGCCACACCAGGAAGATGTAGCCCAGATATGCAAGCAAAATCTGAAGTGAGAGATTCTTGAACGAATAATTGGATTTGAAATTAAGTCCTTCGACCATTTGAATAGGGTCATGGCAGAAATTGATGCCTTTCTGGAAAGATACCCTTCTAGTCCTGCTGTCCCAAGCCAGGGGATCAAACGAACTAACAAACAGCCTACACTTAAGGCAGTCCATACTGTCGAGTTCAAGGTAAAAATGAGTAAAGGAGTATTTAACCCTCCTCCCGCTGAATTCACTGGACGTTGGGAGGGTCCTCCCCTGCGGAACAAGATGAAGAAACTATATCCCCTCCCTATGAAAAAATATCTAAACAAAAGCAAATGAGGTGGCTCGCTCTGATGCCCCATCAAATCGTCTCACTTGGGTCACGGTCTCCACCACTCCCAAGTGGGTCCGCACACGTGTGCGCCGAAAAGCTACGGCTAGTGGGAGCTCACTAAACGTGAACACTAAAAATCACGCACGCCCTTATCGCGAGTAACACGGGGAACTGGTGGCTCGCGGCCACCAAACTCTGGATTGCCCACTAGACCTAAAAGCCCAATGGTCATTGAGTCACGAGACTCAGGTCAAGACCACTGCACGTGATGGCACGGCGCCGTCAATCTGACCTAATCCCTAGGTCTGAAACCACGGTGACACGATCTCTAAGGTAGCTTACATGCCGCCGAGTTGATCCCTCATCCAAGGGACACAAGAAAAACCTCCAGCCCTAGGCTGGATAACTAGACTCTCAATCCGAGGCCACACACATGGTCCACTCGGAAATCACCTTCCGGAGAAACCCACGTCGTGCGGGGAAGACCTTTCGCACTCGTGCCGACTCATAACGTCTCGTTCTACCAAAAGCATGAAACCTCATAACACACACGGGGTCACCCGGACCCCCAAGACCTACAACGCACCAATTGAGGTGATACAGTATCTCCGGACACCCAAAAATATGAACACAGGACCCATGGGTGTCCGGGACATCCACAAGGCCAAAGGTCAACCACTAGGTCACAACCGGGTCGGCCGGAGACCAACACAACATAAAACGAACACAACGAGCATGAAAAATCACCTAGCGGTCCTCTCTAGACCACTAGGGATCCTGGCGATCTCCTCCGGACCGCAAGGCCCGACCTAGCTATCCAGCCAGGACCACAAGGCCCTTGAAACACACGAATCGCAAACGGTCACACCTGAACTGCAAGGCATTGCCTAGCGGTCTCCTAGAGACCGCTAGGCCCGGTGGCGATCTGTCGCAAGGCCGCAAGGCACGAACCGACATAAGAGGACCCTAGCGGTCTTCACCTGACCGCTTAACCCCCTAGCGATCTCTGGAGCGACCGCTAGATCGTCCCGAGCCCGAAAATGGAGAAAATGGTGAAAAATCCCATTCCACGTCCCGTTCACACCCATGTGAAGGGAAAAATAAAGGAAAATTAGTCCCCAACCTCTCTAGCACCAAGAGGACGTATTTAAACCCCAAAAGTATGATCGAAACGCACGATCCGGCTCACACCCCAAAATCATGCATTTTCTCCAAAACGTAAAAATAAATCCACTCAGCTTACCACAGCCTACAAAACTCGTGGGAAAGAAAGTATAGAGGTTAAGGATCCATCCCTCTACCTCCACCGAAGATTCTATGCACCGAGGACGTCGATCCATCGCAAAAACGCTGCTAGAAACCCCACCGGTGTCCCGAGCTCACGAACCAGCTTCACCACGCCACCACGCCTCGATCCTCGACCCGTCCTCACGTTCCCTGCCCTCACACCATCGCCGCCTCCCCCTCCTCCGCCACCGTCGACAGCTCGGGGGAGAGGGGGAGAGAAAGAGATGAGAGAGAGTGAGAAAGAGAGAATGGGGAGAGAGAGAGAGGGTTAAGGGGTTATATATACAGAAAATTTAAAAATTTTAAAAAATATGAAAAAATTACCTCCACAATCATCGAAAAGAGCACAACGCGTCGGTATTGTCCCGGAGTCAGAGAACGCAACGGTTCACCCTACACAAGATTTCGAAGGCTCGTCAGGATAAAATATACGTAAGCATAGCGGAACCAGAGACTCCTCTGGAGGTGGCAAAAGTTCATCATGCTGGCCCTCATTAGAAGGACATGCCTGACTTGCAGGCTCGACCCTGTTAGAGGGGCCAGCCTTGTCTGACGCCTCCTCGTGCATTGGTAGCTTAGCCGGCTCTTCTTCTTCATCAGAAGAGGCGATTATAAAAGGGACGCCACCCGATTTAGTCGTTCAGGCGGGGCTTGAACCCTCTGAGGGGCTGAGAATAAAAGAGATTCCCCGAACTTGGGTTTCCGGGACAGGACCCGGCTTCTCCCCTCTGAATATTATGACCCGGTCAAGAGTTAGGGGCCCTTCGCGCCCGCATCCTCGTCCCCGGCCACGACCCCGGTTATTTCTCGCCAAGCGACGTTGATATGTCGCCATGGTAGCCTTGCCTCCAGTGTTATCAACCGCAAGGGAGTTGATATTGTCGGACGGTGGAATCGCCACCATGTTGTAGGAGAGCTCTTGTAGTATTTCCTCGAGCATCTCCACGGTGAGCTCCTCGTCCTTGTAAAATAAGGAGAGTTCTTCCGGGATTGAAAACTCCTCACCCTCTTCAAGACGGTGAATCATCTCCTGGAGTCACTAAAGAAGGCGGGCTTTACGCCCAAGCTTGTCCCAGGGGATATATTCGTCTAGAGTGACGACCCTGGTGGGACGAGGGGGAGTGTATTCCTCAAGCTCATCTATGAGCTTTTGTAATCTTTGCAGAGGATTCGGCTCCTTAGGGGCCTCCATAGCGGCAGCTTGCTCAGCTTGCTTCTTTAACCTCCTCTTCAAATTCTTCCTGCGGTTCTTCTCTTGCTTCCTCTGGCGTGCCGCCTCTTGAGAAGAAAGTGGACTTGACTTTGGAGGTGGGACTGGTTTGCCCTCAGAATTTTGCTTTTTACTTTGGGCCGGCTCCTTAGGAGTCTTAGTGCCACGGCTCTTTTTGGGGGTGACCTTAGTCCAGTTGGCCCCCTCCGGTTGCACCTGGAAGCTGAGCAATTATTTCAGGAGGCAACTCCTGAAACTCTGCCAGTCCACAGTGGGGCCCTTGGGGGCTTTGTAACTCCACCGACTTTGTTTTGACTGGCGGTTTGGTTTGCTTAAGCTGTTGAGGCCTTTCTACAATTGGCGGCCTCGTAGGCTCGACAGGAGCTTTGGCTTGAGGCTCCCTCACCTTAGCCTTGCCTTTATTGTGTGGTGGAGGATTTCCCCTTATGACGATGCCGGGTTGACTCGGCCTGGGGAGGGGTTTGGAATCTTCTCTCGTGGCTTGGCTTTTTGGGCTTTGGACCCTAGGCCCCTCGCACTGGCCTTGCCTTTGGGGTCTAGTTGAGGTTTGCCGTTGTCCGTAGACTCACTCGGTCGGGCTAATTGAGAGAAGGTATTAGCCTCTTGCCGAGCTTGTTGGAGACTCTTCTTGACGGCCTCTTTAAGACACCGCATCGTCATAGAGTTCCCCTGCGCATCGATCTCCCCTCTCTGAATGAGGACTTCAATACAGTCTTGCACTTCTGGGCATTGCCGGGTGGGGTGAGACACCCTCCTAGCATGATACTTGCAATAGCGAGGATGGCTTTTGGCCGTCTCGTTATAGTATGACGGTGGCTCGTGTGCCAGTACCCGACCGTCTTCCAAGAACTTGTCAAAGATCTTCTCAGTGTCCTCCTTGGGGAAAGAACACTGATGGGAGGGTCGCCACCCTGGGTACCACAGTGTGGATTTGGGTGGGTGGGAACTGACTCTGTCCGGTAGAGGGCACCGCCTTCGTTTTGCTAAGGATGTCTCAGCCAAAGATGGCATTATAAGCCGTCATTCCCTTAATCATGATGAAGTCCACCATAACCGTGATGATTTTGGGTGGGGTGCCGATGGTGACTGGCAGGCTCAGGACTCCCTCGGGATAGGTTGCCTGGCCGTTGAACCCGCAAAGGGGGGTTTGGATCGGGCGGAGTCTAGATGGATTCTCTCCCATCTTGAGAAAACATTCATAAGAAAGTACATCAGGGGCACTACCATTGTTAACTAAGATCCTATCTACGTTACAATGGTTTATTGTAGCCGATACCACGAGAGCGTCGTCGTGCGGGGTATTTAACCCTTCCAGGTCCTAGTCGGAGAACACCAGGGCCTGTTGTTCGATCGCTTGCGGGCTTTTGGGGGGATCAGAGGTCCGACTCGCCCGCTCGGCATGACGCTTCCTTCCTCGACTGCTATCTCTGCCTAATGCCGCGCTGCCAGCAATGACGTTGACGTGGACTCCCCGGGGGAGATTGTCGATTTCCTCGGGGGCAGCTGCGTACTTCTTTTGCTCGGTCACATACCGGGATAAGTGCCCCTGACGGACAAGACGCTCGATCTCGTCCTGGAGCTGATGGCAATCGCCGGTATGATGCCCGTGGTCACTGTGGAATAGACAATGCTTACAGCGGCTGCGGTGCTTTGCCTTCATAGGCTCGAGGTGGCAGAGGAGGCCCGAGCCCTTGATATCTTCATAAATCTCGTAGACGGGGGCGGTCAGAGGAGTGTACCGCTCATATTTTCGAGAGGGCTCCTTGTGGTCTCCGTCCCGATTCCTCCTCTTACCCAGGCCAGAGCCAGAGCCTTGCTCGGTTGGTCGCCTCTTGTCCCCCTCCCGACTCGAGCCCGTCGTGCTTTGAGAAGCAATGAGGACTTCCTCAGACTCTGTGTGACATAGGGCCAGGGTCACTAACTCGGCGAGGGAGGTAGGGGGGATGAAGCACTAGCTCACGCCTGAGGTTCTCGTCGCGGGTGCCTCCGGTCAGCGCTGTGATGGCCGAGGCAACATCCAGGCGGGGATATGTAGGGCCTCCAATTTCAACCAGTTAATGTAGGCCCGGAGCTTCTCCCCTATTCCTATTTGAGGGCCAATAGTCCCGCTACTGACCGGGGAGGACCGCTGCTGGTGAAGCTTTCTTTGAACAATCGCCCAAACTGCTAGAAGTGACGGATGCTACTGGGGGCGAGGGCTCTGAACCAAGCCTTAGCGCCCTAGACCAGGGTGGTCATGAATGCTCGGCACTTGATGGTGTCGGACGCCCCATGCAGGGTCATTAGGGCGTCAAAGCTGTCGTAGTGGTCGGTCAGGTCTCCCTGGCTGTCGTATGCCTTGAATGTTGGAAGCAAGATCCTGGGGGAGATCTCGACCTTCAAGACATGGTCGGAGAATGGGGATTGCTCCTCGTCCTCCACAGTAGAGGTCTTATGTAGAGCGCGGATGACGCACTCTTGTTCTGTGAAACGCCTCTCGAAGTCTCGGGGCCAGAGGAACAGCTCCGGTTGTCATGGACCAAGGGGCTGTGGTGGCGCTCCTGTAGGCTGCCCTGGCGGCCCTCAGGGCATCGATCTCTGGGAACGGCTGATGCGCTCCAGTCTTCTCCCTTCTCGGGGTGCAGGAGGCTTCTTGCTCTGGGGGAGGGGCATGCGATGGCCCTCCTGATCAGTTGCGGATGAGCTGCCGCCCCTGGAAGGTGAAACGACGCTCCACGTGGCACCCGGCCAGCCCCTTCATTGTGGGCCTCGCACCTTCGGGAGGGCAACCTTGGCCCTGCTGGCACACTACCAGCAAGGGTCTTGAACCATCACCTCGGCTTAGCATCATATAGTCTCCCCGGGTTCGTGTGTACGCGTTGGCAAGGTGGTCCCACTTTCGTTCACTATTTCTGTGTGGATTGTGATTGCGGAATAGGTCCAAGGATTGTGTCCCTTGCTGCGTACCCAGTAGTGGTGTCACGCCAATCCTCCTTGATGGCTTATTCGGGAACACCAGTCTGTCAAAACCAACTATCGGGGTGGTGCTTCCTCCCGCATAGGGGACTGGCGTCGTTCCTCTGACCGGTTCCTTGATTCTGTGCTAGGCACAAGTTGGATTTCTTCTCCTCCTCGAAAGGCGGAGGCCACTGCCCCTAGCTGTCTCTGATGACCCATAGGGGTGCTACCCATGCCCCGAAGGTAGTTTCTCATGGCTTGCTCGATCCCTTCCCACTACTGTTCGGGGAGAGCAGATGGTAGTTGCACATCGACGGTGACAGCAGGATGAGTGTAAGTTGCGAATGACGGGCGGTCAGCATGGTGACGACACCTGTGACATTGGCGGTGGGCATTTTCGGGCAGCGCTGGTGCAGCAACTGCCGGTTGGTGGGTCGTTACCGTCACCTCGACCCTTTCATCTCTTCGACCCTTTCTGTGGTGGGTGTAGCTGGGCCCTGCCTGGGTAGGTGTAGTGGGTCAGGCTTTCTTGGGAACCCAAATTTACTTCAGCTTGGCTGGCTTGAGAATCAGCGTGTCCTTCGGTGCCACGGCCAGAACGGCAGGCGCCATCTCTTCCTTCATCTTTTCCAGTCCCTAGAAGGAGTTGCGGACTGGAATAGCAGGCACGATGTAGTCTGGGACAACTTCGGACGTCTGTCCATTCAAATGGACTCGGATGGTCCCGACAGTCATAGACTTACCGGTGCTGGAGATTCGGCGCCCCGTGGCAGCGCCAGCGTCATCCCTTCGGAGCCTCCTCCGATGAGATGCCGACCCCTGGTGCGATGGATCGGCAGCCTGGTGCACATGGTGCACATTGCAGCCTAATGTCCTTGCCAGAATGCTGTTGCTGTTCTTGGCCACGGCTCGGCTGGTAGTAGCCTCAGTGGCTCCCGGGATGGGAGCGTTGTGCTTGGGCTCATCAGACGCTTCTATGTCCAGGATGTTGACGAAGGCTACCACAAGGAAGTTGGGGAAGCCCATAACCGGAGGGAAGCTCCCAAAGCAGAGCGGGACGGTGAGGTAGCCTTCTCGAACGTGGCTCTCCACGACTTGCGGGCCAAAGGAGACCGCCATTCTCCTAGGTTGAAATGTGATTTTCCTGTATTTGCAAAGATGAAACAATTAGAATTACAAGAACGGGGCCGCAAGGTCCTTAATTTTGGCAAAGAGATGAAGGATGGATGGGTCCCACCATACGTTCCAGACTTGTAGACGTACTTCTTATTAAAATATATGTTTGTTTTAGTTGTTTATTAGGTTTATTAAGTGCGTGGGCATGCCAGTTACAAAGTGACGATTTATTCGGGCTTCATGGAAGCCCATGGTGCGCTCGATCTGACTTCTTCAGGTGATTGTGTAGTTCGAGTCGGGACCGAATCCCGTCGCACCATAAAGGTCACGGCGTCATTTACATCCCCCATATGAGGGAACACCCTTGATTAATTGTCAAAATTAGGGGCACTACAGCCGAAAGAATTTTGATCCTTAATTGATGATACCCTGATCTGAGGTCAATCTTCGAAAAATATTTGGATCCAGATATCTGATCAAATAGTTCATCGATTCTCGGCAGTGGATACTTGTTCTTGATGGTAAGATGATTCAACTGTCGATAGTCGATGCATAGCCTTATGGATCCATTTATTTTTTGCTTCACATGGGTGTGAATGGGGTGTAGAATGAGTTTTTCTGCTGATTTCACCCTTTTCAGGCTCGGAGGAAGGTAGCGATCGTATCAGTGATCGCCACCTACCTCCGGATGACATGGCGGTTAGCTGAGGACCGCCACTTGGACCAGTAAGTTGGTTCCGGGAAGCGGCCTCATGACTGGCCGCCACCTGATGGTAGCGGTCAGGCCAAGACCACCACTTGGCAGGGTCAACGTACCCTCGAAGGGCGTGCCAACATAATTTTCTATGGGCCCCTAGGAATGCGATTGGGCCCTGACTGCATTCTTCAGGTTGCGATCTGGGAATGACCGCATTTTGCCCAGTGGTCCCTATATGGTAGTGGTCTTCCGACTGAATGCCACCTGATGGCGGCGATCAGGCTTGGACAGCCACTTAGGGTTGCGGTCTGGGAGACAACCACCCCTTGTCCAAGTGTTCCCGGAAGGTTGTGGTCCAGAATGGACTGCTATCTAATGGTTGCGGTCCAGAGTGGACCGCCACCTGAGGTGATGGCCTGGGGGAAGACCCCCACCTGGGATCCTTGTTAGCCATGTTCCGTTCCCATTATATTGGCCCCCGGTCCACCTGGTTGTGATCCAATGGTCGACCTTCGGCCTCGTGGATGTCCCGGACACCCGTGGGTTCTGTGTTCATATTTTTGGGATGTCCGAAAGTGTCAAGTTACCTCGATTAGCATGTCATGGGTCTTGAGGGTCCGAGTGACCCCATGTGTTCTAGGCATTAGTGCTTTCGCTAGATCGAGTCACCATGAGTCGGTATGAGTGTGGAGGGCTTTCCTCGCATGACGTGGGTTTCTCCGGAAGGTGGTTTCTGAGTGGGCCCTGCGTATGGCTTTGGACTGTGAGTCCAGTCACCCAGCCTGGGGCTGGAGGCTTCTCGAGTTCCCTCTCTAGGGAATTGGCTCGGTAGTCATGAGCCACCTCGTAAGTAGGTTTAGGGACGATTGACGGCTTGGAGCTGTCTCGGTACGACGGTCTTGACCCCAGTTGTGTGACTGAAGGACCGTTGGGTTCGATAGGTTTAGGTGACTATCCCAAGTCTGGTGGCCCTGAGCCACCTGTTACTTCACGTTACTCGCGATGGCTGCATGTGTGATTTTCGATGTTCACGTTAGTGACCCTCACTAGTTGTGGCTTTCCTGCACACACTGGTACAAACCCACTCGGGAGTGGTGGGGAGCTTTCCCGATGTGACAATTTTTAGACTAGTTACCGTAGGGCCTTCGCCTTTGCAGCCTGAATCTAGGCCGGGGGGGAAACCGGCTAGAGGATCAGACTTAGAGCGCATAGTCTGTGTATGCACATGTGGTTGGGGCCTACAGACCCGCACTGACGAGCGCAACCCTAGCTAGTCCTTGTCCTGTTGTTATAGTACTGTGTCTCAGTTCCCGCTGGGCCAGAGGGAGACACCTGGGGCATGGACCAAGACGTCAGTGGAATCATCCGGCCTTGCTTTTAGTGGGCAGGTATTCCCATCACTTGACTTGAGTTCTCGTAACTCGAGTTTTGATTTCCCGTCTACGAGACGTGACTTTGTGCGTAGTTTCTAGGTGCTTCCCGATGTAGAGGTCTAGGATCTCCGGTGGGCGTTACCGAGGGTCTATCCCTAGACAGTGTAGGGTTCACGATGACGAGGTCATGATAGTGTTCCCAGGCCGCGTGGTCTTGGGTTGGGCCTTAGTTAGCGAGGACAAGCCTCCACGATAAGGTTGTCGTGAAGTTTCCCTTGGCTGCGTAACCAGGGTGGTTCATAGTTCAGTGGTCTCCCAACAGTGAGATCGGGATGTTGATTTTCATTCCGGTAGGAGAAGTTGTAGGGTCATGGTTTCATCGGCTATCGTATTCTGGGAATTCGTGTACAGCTACGCTTTCTGGCATTATTGTTGCAGCTACTCTTGCTGTTGCTGTTGTTCTTGTTAGCATCACTTGTTACCGCCGTTATTTTCGGTTGGGGTTCCGCAGGACCCCTACTGAGCCAGTGATAGGAGGTTCACCCCTGGTTTTCAAGTGTAGAGGTTCTTCCTCGAGGTTCGAGGGTGCTGCGTAGAGGTTCTTAGCTGCCAGCTTGTCAGGCTGAGTGTTCACTTGGCATGTGGTACGTTTTACTACTTTAGACTGTGCTTTTGTTGGACTGGACTCTGTTGTAGTTAGTTGTTTATTTCTCTTAATTATTGAATTATCCTACTTTATTTACTATTTCTGTGTACACCACACCTATCCTTTTAGCCCTTCTGAGCCCTCCAACTCATGGGCGATGGGTCAGTATTCGAATGGTATCGGGTATTCCCAGTATTTGGATCTTGGGTTGTTACACAAGGCATGCGCCGCGTCAATGCGTTGACGCGCTATGTGTGTTGGATGCGTTCTAGTGACATCGCGACCCTCTGTAGGGGCGCGCTAATCATCGCGATGTAGGCAATGAGCGTGTTAATGTTCTCTATTTTTGGTATATTATTTGAGTTGTCTCGGGCTCCAATGAACCCAGGATTCAATGCCTTGTTGGCCTTTGACTCGGTGGTTGCCTTGGGTGTTCCGTGAGAGTCATATGCGTGTCAAGGTATCCCAAAAGAGTGGTTTCATCCGGAGCTATGTGTAGTGTTTCTTCTATGTTTGTTGGCTTGGCTTCGACCCCTTGGTTAGCCCATTGTACGTGGATGTCCTGTGACGGTTGTGACCGTGTTATAGGGTGTTCGAATGTACCATTGCATCGAGTAGTGTTTTATGCTATTTTGAGAGTCATTATGATTTCTGGTCAACCTGGTTGTGACCCAGTAGTTAACACGTGACCTCGTGAGTGTCTCGGTTATCCTGTATGGATCGAGACTTGAGTTTTGGACGCTTGGAGGTATCATCTTATCTCGATTTAGGTGCCTATGTGGTCTAAGGGCTTTGATGTTCCCTCATGTTCCATGGTTTGTATTATACGGAATTAAGAGTCCTACGTGCAGTCTTAGGGCTGAGGACTTGTGTTTTATCGTGATTTTGGCTTAGGGACTAGGCTGATTAACGGTATATTGTCATGAAGTGCGATGATCTTGACCCGAGTCATGTGACTTAAGGATCATTGTGTGCAGGTCTAGTTGACTATCTTGAGTCTGGCGGTAGTTCTGTATACTACCTTGTGATTCATAGTACGTGTGATAGGTACGCGTTAGCCTATCTGTACTTTGATGTTTCTATTTTGAGTCTCTATGTCTAGTGAGCCTCCACTAGTCATAGTCTGACGACACTTCAGCGTGTCGGCCCACTTGGGAGTGGTGGCAGGGTGAGTTCCTGAGAGACTATTTTTAGGCTAGTTTATGTGGGCCCCTTGCTTAGCAGTAGCGTCCTACTAGGGGGGAACCTAGCTAGAGGCCTAGCATCAGGGGTGTTTGGATGAGCGCCGATAGGCATGACCCTGACTAGTCACTCATTACTGTTGTTCCTTATACTTGGTACAGTGTCTCAGTCACCGTGTTCGAGACGAGTGTGAGACGCATGAGACACAGTGTAAGACGTCAGTGGACGCATCTGCCTTTGCTTCTTGTGAGGAGGTGCTTTTGTCACATGACACATAACTTGTGGTTTTGTGACTGGTTCTCTGACATTGTTGACATAGTGCTTCGGGTAGCCTGTGTCTAGCTTCTCTACGGCTTGTGTAGTGTACATGACGGTGAGGTCGTGTGTACGCCAATGTTTTAGGTGGTGTTTCCCATGCCCGAGAGGTCGTGATGTGAACCCTACACGTCTGTTGTAGCATGACGTGTTCTGGCAATGTAATCAGAGTTTCCTTGTGTCGGTTTAGTGATTTCAGATTATGTGTCTAGGAATCCGTGTTCTTACTGATTAGGAGTAGTTTAGAGGGACGAGGTCTTATCGGCTGTCGTGATCTATTTAGTACGGATTTTCCCTCTTTACTTCTATTGTTGTTACTCCTGCTCCTGTTGTCACTCTTGTTGTTGTTACTGCTATTACCGCTTTGGTTTCTTGGTGGGGATCTGTGGGACCCCTACTGAGCCAGTGACACGAGGCTCACCCCTGACTTTTCCAACTAACTACAACAGAGTCCAGTCCAACAGAAAGTACAATCTACAGCAGTAAAACGTACCACAGGCCAAGCGAACACTCGGCCCGGCAAGCTGGCAAATAGGAACCTCCATGCAACACCCTCGAATCTCGAGGAAGAACTGTCGCACCTGAAAACCAGGGGTAAGCCTCCTATCACTAGCTCATTAGGGATCCCGCGGAACCCCAACCGAGAAAATAATGGCGAAAGAGAAAGAGCTACGTAGCTACAGAAAGAACAGCAGTAACCGCATGAACAGTAACCTATGGCGGCCGGTAAAATCTCGGCTCTACAGCTACTCCTACTGTACCGAAAAATATGACCCAGTCTCTTGTCCGGGGACAACCAAGTCACGCACCCGACATCCTGATTCCACAATCGGGGGACCTCCAGACACGTACCACCCTAGCCACGCTACTAGGAAAACGTCACGACACCTCTGTCATGGAGGCCTGCCCTCACAGAAGGGTTCAAGCCGAAACCACGCGATCAGGAGTACAGTCACGACCTCGCAGTCGTGAACTCAACGTCATTTAGGGAAAAGCCCTCGGTGACGCTCACCGGAAACCCCAAACCTTGACTACGGGAACGCTCCCGAAACAACACACGAAGCCCCGTCTTGCAGACGAGAAATAGAAACCGCGACATGACAACTCACGTCACGTGACGGGAGTACCACCCACTAGAAGAATGACCGGATGCGTCCCCTGACGTCTTACACCACGTCACAAGTGTCTAGCTACAACGCCTTAGGCACGAGACTCAGACACACCAAGTAACCAGAAGTACCAGAAAATAAGGACTAGCTGAGGTCGCGCTCGTCAGCACGGGTCCAAACCCTCAACCTCGTGTGCACACTCAGACCATACGCCCTAGGCCTGTCCTCTAGCTGGTAATTCCCCCTAAGCCCAGACTCGGCTGTACGTGGGGGCCCTATGGTAACCAACCTACTCACCGTCTCTCTCAGGTCAGCCACTCCACCACTCCCGGGTGGGTTAGCACACACGTGTCGTATGAAGGCTACAACTAGTGGACGTGTCACTGGAGGTAAGCATTGACTCACGGAAACCACGATCGAAGAGAAAGGGACTGCAACCCACCCGGTGTATCCCAGAGCCTGGCGGTCTACCATTGGGCCGCCACAGGATCTGGCGGCCCAACTCTAGTCCGCTACAGGGACTCTAGCGGCCCAACCCAGGCCTGCTAGAAAAGAAGTCACACTGGCTCTAGCGCTCCCACCTTAAGGAGTGACAACACTCTAGCGGCCTAACCTAGGCACGCTAGAATCCCTCTGGCGCCTATATCTACGACTGCTAGAGGCACGTGACCCCAACTGTTAGAAACACGTGCCTCGAGATGCAACGGTTAAAAACAAGGGTAGCGGTGGAAGCTTCGGCCACCACCCCAATTGGCGGTTTATCGTGCGGCTGCCAGCCGACGTAAACCCCTGCTGACAAAACAGTAACAAGTGGTGCACCCACCTTAGGCCACCAGGGCATCTAGCGCGCCTACCTTGGGCCGCCAGTGAGTGTAGCCGTCACTGGAAGGACCGCCACTCTCACCCGAGAATGGGTCTGACGAGAAGATTCCCAAAACACTGTTCCATACCTCGATCATCCCCCGATGATGGGGAAAAGGAGGGGGAAGCTCCCAACCCTCCTAGCTGATGAGATCTAGAGGGGGGTGAATGGATCCCGTTCAATGAAATTTACGAAATTAAAATCTTAATGCCCCTTGAGCCAGGCCTCTAGCTAGTTTTCCCTCCCAGTAGGATGCTACTGACTATGTGAGAGGGCCCACGGAAACTAGCCTATAAACCGTATAACGGGAATGCCCCACCACCTCTCCCGGGTAGGCCGACACGGAAGTCATCAGACTACGACTAGTGGCTCCATCACAAGGAAAGAGAAAGCTGCTCATATGTGATGTAGAAGAATGCCACAGTATATAAAATAGTTTAAACATGCACGCCACGTATCATGGATTGCTTAGAAAATACACATGCAACCTTTTGAAATCTCCAGGTGTATGACAGACTGGATCTGTCCCGTTATACACCATAACGGACCAACGCGGGACCGCTATGCTTCACAAAACATAGGAAAACCACAGAAAACCCTGACTATAACGCACCTCAACAGGGGCGCTATAGAACTATAACGCATTGGCACACAGGCGTTAAAGTCAACATGCACACAATGCAAAGCAGAGGGACTATAACGGACTGCCAAGGGGGTGCTATACTATACATAACACACCTATCATGACCGTTATGCCTTCCAGAATGACTAACTCTATAGAAACCACGGAATATAACGCACTACTATAGGTGCATCATACAACGCACGACGCATAGGAACCAGGTCGTTAAGGACAACAGACCTTCAGTTCAAAACGACGGACTATAACGCACTACCTTAGGTGCGTTAAAGCCACCCGAACATCAGAATTCTCAGAAAACACAGGACACTATTCACATAATGCACTGATAAAGACCCGTTAAAGGAGTATAACGCACCGGGGCAGGAGCGTTATATCACCTGGGATTTGTGACTCCGAGATCCAGAATCGAAAACCCTGCCCAGTCGATAGAAATCGACGGGGGACGCGACGAAATACAAAACCTGCTTAACTAACCAACCCAAACCAATCATGCAGGCCTAAGCATGCCACTAGAAATGAAATACGAAGCCCAATGGGATAGATTCAACAATTAAACACTAAATTACACAATAAATGAACTAAAATATATTAAACAGAAAGATGCACTAATTTTAATGCAACGAGCGTCGGATCATGGCACAAGTGATACCGACGGTGTCCTAGCACGATAGAGATTCCATCCCCCTACCTGGGTGATGGCAGAAACGACGATCTGATAGTGAACCGACGTGAGGGAGAAACGGCACCTTAAGACTCGGCTCGATTCCACATCACGTAAATCGAGAAACTGAGGACGTCAGTGCAATCCTCACGACGCAGGCATTCCAACAGTACCTCTCTGGCCTCGATCAGCAGTCGTCTGGACCACGAAATGAGAGAGGCACGTAAACCAAAATCAAAACCCTAAAATCACCCAAAAGAGAAGTTACACAGAAAATGAGGCAAATGATGATGGATGGCGACGTAGAGGGCGTCAATGAATTCCTGGCGAGATGAGGAGTATGATCCCCTACCTTTTACGCGGCGAAGACCGCGAATCGGTGTCGAATGGGCAACGGGGGCCACGCTGTCTTCTTACTCGCACGCGTCTCCACGCTCCACGATCCGCGGAAAGAAGGGTACCGGCGTGATCCTCGCGTCGAGCCCTTTCTGTCGGTACCTCCCACGCGTCGACTGGCATCCGTTTGGACAGCAAACCGACAAGATGGGAGTGGAGAGGAGAGAGAGTGTGAACGAGAGAGAGAGAGAGCGACGGAGAGAGAGAGAGAATGACGAGAGGAGAGAGAGAGGGGTGAGTGCGTTGAGATTTTTATAAAAATTTGAGCCCACCAGGCCCTAGGTGCCCTCGGTCGAGACACCTTCGCTCCAGTCGCTGCTGCCGATGCCTATCTTAGGGGCTTTAATTCCCCTCCGTTGCTTCTGCTCCCAGAAGATGAACCCCGGCCGCTCTGGGGCCAATGCTCCATAACTCGCTCCATCGCCTGGTGGATCTGAGTGACGCAGGTCCTCAGGTACCCCTCATCTAGTGAAATCGAAGGTAGATCCTCCCTCAGCAAGTGACTCTCCTTCGCCTTCCTGATCGTGGAGGCCTTCTATTGGTATAGGTGGCTGTGCTCAAACCACCACCTCGCGTAGTGTACGTCAAATCGCCCATGACGTCCCTGTCCTAGCATCGAGAATCGCTCTGGCTCCCGGCGGTAGTAAAAGTCCCACATGCTACTGCAAGTAGGTGGGTATCCCTGCCCCTGTTTTGTCTGCCTATCAGAGGAAACTCTCAGATTGGTGGGATCCCTTGGTCGTACCTGAAGTTCCTTGCAAACTGATACAGGTAGTACGGCTCCAAGGAACTCATTGACGACCGGTGTAACGTCAACACTACCGACCGGGTACTCAGTATCCACTCAGTCCGTGGCCCTGCATCTGCCACCCCTGACTGGGGTGGGCGCTGGTCACCCCTCCACCTACAGCCCCCAGGAAAAGGCTGGAGTCCCGCATGGCACTGTCAAAAGGCAGTCCATCCTCGCCCCAGGCGTGCAGGTACCAAAGGGCTCTCCTGGCCCCCTCCAGTTGCGCCTCTGCATCCCCATCAGCCTGTCCAGTGAAGCTAAACAAAAGCGGTGCCGTCGGGTTCGCCATGATCCCTCGCATCACTAGTCCTGGAAACAGCAGCCTAGCCCACACACTGAAATAGTGGGTAGGCAAAAGTATACTCTTTTGTCTCAGCACCGAGTGCGATGCTAGAACTCCCAGCCCCTGATATATGTTGGCCAAGGTAGTAGGAGCCAGGGCCAACTGTCGCCCCTCTGCCAACAAACAAGCTGGCCACAGCAACTCAGCCCTCAGTAGCCCATCCTCTCCATGTAGGACCACAAATGTCGCCAACCAGTATGCTAAGTAGGCGGCAAGGTGCGTCACGTCCGGTAAGCCGTGGGGATTCCACCCCTCTTGTGGTGCATAGATGTATCTGGTGTAAGTCCGGGAACGAAGCTCCACCTCAGTATACTACTCCCACGGAGTCTGGTCTCTGGCAAACTCCAAGTAGAAGAAGAACGGCCCATTGTAGAAATGACGGACCCACACATTTAGCGGCACCCTCAGAGCCTGTGTAGCTTTCTCTCTCCTTACAAGGGCCAAGTCTCTCCAGGTCTTCATGAGATATTGATAGCTGTAAGGTACTCAGTATCGCCCCTGTCCATCACTGTGGCTGTGGTGGAGGTCATCTAGTACCACATCCTCGTACCCCTCACCGCTGATTGGCAATCTAGAAATCTGGGATAGAGACCAGAAGTCAAGTGAGGTCTCACCCTCTACTGTCGCCACTATATTCCACCGACAGTTGAAGTGCTCCAGCAATCCCTATAGCAACCCAGTGTAGCATGGGTACGTGTACAAAGTGACAGTCACCGCGTACCTGATCCCAGCCCGATCCAGCAACACCCGATAGTGGTGAACTGTAGCAACCCTGAATTTTTGGAAAATAAAAATCTTAATAAAATAGTAAGTAGCAAATTTTGTAAAGTCACCAATTCATCAAAATAATGCCACTTTCGAGAGGCGTCACTTTACCAAATGGAGTCGGGTGACGAGGTCTCCTGAAGTGAGATATGGGCTGGTTCAGATCGTCAGTCTGAACCTCAGGCTGGTGCCCGATGGTGTAGCACGCGAACACCCTGACCGCATCATTGAGGAGTCAGACCGTCCGCTTCTTCTGAGAACGCCTCTTGGGGCAGACGGGTACCCCCAGCCTATCAAAGACCGAGGTGCGTTGTGGAGGAGTCTCCATCAGGGCATCTGCCTAAGGAGAACTCAGGGCTGGATATTGGTGGGGCCCGGAATGAGCCTGTCTCTATTTTCGCCTATCTGAGCGAGAGGCGATGAGGGGTTGGGCACCGTCAGATGATGCGGCTGTAGGGCCGACTGTACCTTGCTTGGCGCGACGTCCTAGTGCCCGTAAGGGGTTGCAAAGATGCGCCTCTTGGATAGCTTGAGCTTCCTCTGGGGTAACCCAGATCCTTCTCAAGTCGGGTTGCTAGTCCCTCTCATCCCTATGTCTCCGATGGGACTTGGGAGCTGGGATGTCGAACCGGCACTAGCACCTTTGTGTCATTGCCGAAGCGTTCACCCTTTTGAGTTTCACCTTGTCTTCCCATGTTTGACGCAAGAGGCTAAAGTGGTTGGTAGTAGGGACCGTAGAGACGATCCGTTCTGGAGGTACAAAGGGCTCGCCTGCGTCCAGGCAAATCCGTAAGTCCCTGACAAGAATGGTCTTGCCAGAGTTACTAGTGGCAGCAGCGGGTCACTTGCCCTTACGGTTGCGACGCTGCTTCTTCTAGGGAGCCGAAGACGATTCTGCTCCAAGGTGGTAGATCGAGAAAACCCAGTCCGTGAATGCTGGTGGCGCGAGGCCACTCACCGGGAATACTGTAATGGTCCCCCAAGATGCATAGTCTGTAGTGGAGGCCGGTGGCTGGGTGACTCGAGTGTAAGCCTTCGCTCGAGCCGACAGTAGTGTTGCAGATGCTCTCAACGACGTGCTTGCACCTGGAACTGACACTGCAGGGGGTACCGGGGTGCCGGTGACCCGAGGCCTTGAGCCTAGACTGGGAGCTGGCAAGACCGGAAGGCTTGACAGGAGGCCCTTAGTCCATGCCAGGGTCGTCGTGTCCCATAAAGGCAGACCAGTGCTAGGAATTGGCATTGTCAGGTTGTGGGAGCAGTGCCCCTGAGATAAAGCTGAGGGATCTGTAGCCTGACGTAGATCGGTAGTGCCAGACGTCATCCACGGGAGACCCCGAGATTGTACGCCCGGTCTGGATGCTGAGATGCCTCGCACCAGGGATTGGGAACCCGAGTGGGGTGGTTGCTCTTCTAAGGTTTGGGTCGAGAGGCCCGAATGGGGTGTTGGGGAGCCATGCCCCCGGGTCAGGGGACCCATGTGGGGAGCCGACTCGGTGGGGGCTCGGGGTTGACGGCCCAAGCAGGGTGCTGAGGAGTGGAACACCTTGGGGTGGAGACCCGCGCTAGATGCCGACTTGGCCCCGGCCCAGGGCTGGAGGCCCAAGCGAACTGCAGAAGTAGAGACCGAAACTCAGGGCGCGAGGCCTGCGTCGGGAGTTGGTCGGAACTGGGCCCGGGGGTTGGCACTTGCCCGAGCTAGGGCTAGTCTGGAACCCCTACGGGGACCAGTAATGGGAGACCCGAGCCTGATGCATGGTCTGGCTGTCGAGACTGGTGACTGGTGTGGCACGTTAGTGGCGCCAAAAGAGACGGGAGCTGGGGGTGGCGGCAGAGCAGCCACGGGGACCACACCCAAAAAGTAGGGCTGGTATGCAACCATTGTGCACATGCATCGACCTTAGTATGCAACAAGAGGAATGTGCATCGACCTGATAGTGCTATAGTGTAAACATGCACTGACCTTATAGCAATGATGGCAAAACATGCATCGCCCTTGTGAGTAGAAATACACATGTGCACCGACCATGGTTTGGCATGTGCACCGACCTTGTAAATTAATAAGTGAAATGTGCATCGACCTAGCATACTATCGTGCAAACGTGCACAGACCCTATAATGCAAGATGTAAAATGTATATCGACCTAAGTATGTAAGATGCAAGGTGTGCATCGACCTTAGTATGAAAGATACAAGATGTGCATCAACCTTCTAAATGAACAAGGAAGATGTGCACTGACCTTCTATATGCACAAGGCAAACGTGTGTCGACCTTAGTTCTTCATTGGCCAGATGTGCATCGACCTTACTTGTCGAAAATGTAAATGTGCATCGACCTTTGTTCTGCATTAGCCTGATGTGCATCAACCTTGTTTCTTCAGTCTTCAGCATGTGCATCGACCTTAGTCCTGTGAAGACTTGATGTGCATTGACCTTATTCCTCAGTCTTCATCATGTGTATCGACCTTAATCTTAATGACTTGAAGTAGCATCGACCTTTGTTCAGCGATTGGCAGAAAGTGCATTGACCTTGGTCTTCATAAACAATAATGTGCATCGACCTTTACTTGCAGCAGACTAAATTGTACATCGACCTTACTAGTCCAAAATTCATATATGCATCGACCTTTGTTCTTGAAGTGCTGATGCTATGCACTGACCTGACTGCATGGACTTCTGTTAAACCTGTTTGCCTTGATTTCTATGCACCAATTGCCTAATTTTATATGCACCTATTAGTAATATCACCCATCTTGAATTTTATGCAGCCAATTGTCTTATTTTCTGTGCCACCATGTATCTAGAGTTTAGCCTTGATTTCTGTGTAGCCAAATGCCTTGTTTATTGTTCCTTACTTGATTTATCTCTATCTTTGCAGACACATTTTGTTGCCAATGCTGGCTTGACCTGAAATGCATGAATGTTGATATTATCAAATGTAGATCAAACTCATCAATGAGTCATAGTCAGACATCATCAAAATAATAGAATTAAGCATATTACCTACATTCCTAGCAAGAGTAGTCCCTCTGGACTATGTATCCTATTTTCGAACAGAGGCGCTCCGTATCCCTTGCCTTGACATCAACATCACTGCCACTGCCCTCGCTCAGGGGACCCGAGACTCTATACTCCAACGATCGGTGGGAGTTGAGGTCCCAGTGACCCTAATAGAGCTCCTTGCCTTAGCCTAGAAACATGCTAGGTGCGGGGAGAACATGGCGGCCCTAGGCTATCAGGCCGGAACTAAGTGGTTCGATCGAGAAAGATCCACCGACTCGCCTTGGGAGGGGGGGAATAAGCAGGAGTGATTGGACAGGGAGCGCCGTGATCACTCAAAAAATAAGGAGAGGGGCAATTACCATCACTACATGCCCCTAACAGCTCTGCCCAACCAGATCCTCATTGAGATGTATGAGGAGCCTTTCCTCCAGTGGCTGATGAAGATGAAGTCCGACCCAAGGACTCGAAGCTAGAAGAAATTCTACTGCTTCTACCATGACCACGGCCACGACACCACTGACTGCATCCATGTAATATGCTGGATACTTTGGATCGAAATTAGAGAGCTTTTGGAGCACTTTCGTAGGTCCCGAATTATGTTTTATGATCCACGCGGCCTCACCTTGTCTTTCGGAGTTAGCCAGTCGAGTTGAAGATCTGTCAGGATGGCGGATCTCGAGTCGTTGCTATGGCTGTGTGCATGGATCAGAGTGCGCAGCGGAGGCGTGGTGCGCCTGTAACCCACAAGTTCAAGATTGTAGCGTTGGTTGCTATGGGTGGATTCCCGAGGATGAGATGAGCATCGGAGGAACTGTTCCTTGGTGTGAGATTGTCTTGGCTGTGTAAGCCGTGTCCATTGTCGTGCCATTGCTGGAAGGATGGTGGTTGGTGGTACTGGCAGGAAGGAGAGTTGGGGAAATATGTTGGCACATTTGCCGTATGAGTACCATGTTCTTTGGTTGGAAGCCATGTCAGGTGTTGGTGCTAGACCATGATGAGGTTGCTAAGGTATCGCCTGACAGGGGTTGAGGACATGATGGTCAGAGTCAGTAAGCTGTGTGCTCGACTCACGTTGGAAGCTGTGTCCTCGGATGAGATCGTGTTCTTGAGAAGTGATCTCTGATAGATTATGGGTCCCAAATGATAGTTGCGAGCGGCTGGTAAGGCTATCCGAGTGGTCGACCATGGCAAGGTCTGTATTGTCAGCGGACCCGAGTGTATTGGTCGCAGCGTCGTCGACTATCTTACTGTGGTAGCAAGCAGCACTTTTCAGTTCTGGAGATGTGTGACGTGAATTATTTAGGTTGTGTCCCGAGGCCCTGTGGTAAGAGCGGAATCGAGATTATCAGGCGTCCATTTGGAATATTTGAGGCGAAGGATTTGATGAGACAGTGTGATGGACGATGCCTATGTATGGTGGTTCCTGGAGAGACGTTGTCGTCGGATGGTGAGTCTTGGTCTGGTGATCAGCATGGGATGATTTCCCTATAAGCCTGAGGCGAGTGCTGCAATGGACCAAGGATTGTGGGATCCTGTTATTTGGTTTCGCTATGCTCCCCTGAGAGGGTAGAGTTGGCATGAGGCTCAGATCGGATGCGGTGTCCGAGTGAGGTTTGGCTCGAGATGCGGTAATGGTCTGTGGAAGAGTCAGCGAATGGCCTGTCGTGATTTGGATCACGCCTGTTGGGCCGGTGAAGGTTTAAAGTTGATAAGTATCTGGTGACCAGTGGATGGTATTTCACAGATAGAAGATGCTGGTTGCAGCGGATCGAGAATGGTGAGGATCGTGTGCTAGCGAGACCTTTGGTGGCCGATTATATGATGTGCCTTTTCCTAGACTGGATCTGGGATTTTTGGAAGTTGTATTCTGGCAGAGTTAGCTCATGCTGCCATTGGCGTTCGGCTTACTAGGTGTGAGATGGTGCTTGGCGTGGAGCCGGTGGGATTATCGCAGTTAGTTGGGGTGACTGCGTGAGCTGGTGGAAGCTCAGTGATTGTTGTCCCTGAGGCAAGGCGTGAGGATAGTCAGCTAGTGGTAAAGCTGATGTTTGATTGGTCTGCCAACCATGTGGTTCTGACCGGTGGCTGGTTCTCGTGATGAGGATTGTGTCTCCTTGGTGGTAGCAATGCCGTGGTTGGACTTTATTGCTACTGAGGTGATGCCATACTTATCCCCTTTCGAGTTTTGTGCCTGCTCTGATGATCGATGTGTATTGGATTGTGAGCGAGGTGTTGTTCGCAATCATTGTCTAGCTGTGTCCCTCAGGATCATGATTTTTACGAGTATTGAGATTTGGCTAGGGCTCTAATGACATCGTCAGTTGATTTAGGCTTTCTTCCCTTGGGGCATGGTGCTTGTCCTAAATTGTCAGCCCCTGAGGTGTTAAGGTTGTGCTTTGAGGTGGTTGTTTGGATGCCTCATTGAGAGAGTGCTCGGGCGAACCCTGGATTTACTTTCTTGGTATGCTGCTATTAGATGAACCAGATCTTTCTCATTCTAGTTGTGGCATCTTTTTGAGGTAAGCTTTGGAAGTGCTATCTCAGTGAAGCCTTTGTCTTATGTCTACTTTTGTGTGGATATTGTTAATTCTGAACCTGATCTGCTCTTATTTCGGTGGTGGCCTGGCTTTGGACCCAGTTTGTGTGTTGGGGGCCATTGTGCACCGTGTTTGGCGTGCTGTGTTTTGGTGGCTATTGTGCTGTGAAGGTTCAGTAATCATCATAGGACGTGAGGATGAGCTGAGATGGGTTTTCATTGTGGCTTGTGTTGTGGCTCTTAGCACGATGGTTTGCACTATGTTGACTTGTGATCGGCTTGTAGCAGAATCGGTACATTAGGCATTTTCCATTGTAATTTTGTGAGTTGCGATGGCGCCAAAAGTTGTGCTGAGATGCGGATGTTGAGTTGTCTCTTTTCCTTTGTGTGTTGTGTGGAGTGCGTAGCGGAAGCATGTGGGTTTATAACCCATTGGTTGAGGATCATTGGTTGGAAGATTTTAGCCAGCCAAGAGGATTGTTTCCTCGGTGTCTCTTCGTCTTGGTTGTATGTGCCTCGATGTTGTTGGTTGCCATGTCGTTGCTTGTGGCATTGTGGTTGTTGGCACTGACAGTTTTGATAATTGGGGAAATCTGTTGGCAGATATGCTGATTGAGTATCCTTTCTTTGTCTGCATTTCTTGGAAGTTATGCTCTCGGGACGTGATCGTGGTCCTAGAGATGCATTTTTCTGAGTGTTGTTGTGTGTCCTTGTTGGTAAGCTATGAGTGGCTAGTCTCCTTTAGCCGTGTGTTCAGCTATGATTGTGCCCTGATGTGGGCCAGCTTGTAGTTGTGTCCCATGATTTTGTGTTGAGTATGGAGCCAGGGATTTGCTAGTGTTGTTTAGGTTGTGTGTTGGTTTGTTGGTTGTGTTCAGCTTGGGAGGAGTTCCCTATGAGTCTGAATTTGGCATTCTATGGACCGTGATCTTGTTAGTTAGTTGTGCTGAACTCTTTTGTCATGGTAGAGTTAGCATGCGACTCGAATTAGATGTAACGTCTGAGTGAGGACTGACCTGATTATGCTTGTGGTCCAGTGCTGTCATTGACATTCCGTGTGCCAGTTTCACTTGTCGTTATGGCGTAGAAGCTGATGGTTTGAGCTGTCAGCTGAGATATTTGTCTTCCTCGTGAAGAGCTGATGCTTGTGTTGTCGGTGGCTTTATCGTGGCATGGGTCGTGTCTCCTTTCCCTGTGAGACATTAGCGATGATGCCCTATTTTAGAGGTGCCAGACTTGTGTTCCTTGGTGTGTCGCGCTGATTCTGCGGATCAACTTGCCTTGAGATCTGGAGCATGATGATCTTGTTTGTGATCATGGTCTGGTAGTGTTCCTCTGAATTATATTTTTCAAGATTCGTGATTTTGTGCTATCGTGTTATTGTGGCTGGTGTTCGATTGGCTAGTACTTGGAGAGCATAGCAAGTGTTTGGATTTGTTCTTTGCTTTTCCCTTGTTAGCTCCTTAAATTTTAAGGATGGAATTTCTTAGAGGAGGGGAGGATGTAATACCTTGGATCCTTCGGATCAGAATTAGATAACTTTCAGAACGCTTCGTGGGTCCCGAGTTGTGTTTTACGATCCGCCACGGCACCACCGGGCTGGAGGGAGGGCGCTGCCCCCAGGGAGTTCACCCTCCTTGAGGGCACGCGACCACCCCCGTGGCGAACTGGGCCCGGGGCTGGTTTTAACCCCAAGGGATGGCCCCCGGGGGTCTTCTCTTGTCTTCTGGGGGTGTCCTTTGAGGGACACTAAGCTTCGAGGGACTAGGACGGGCCCATAGGGGCCGTTGTTATTTGAGTCGTTGTAGTCGCTCACAAGGTATTCAGGTAAATGCCCGACACACCCCGGATTGTCAAACGACTTGGGTAGATCACTAAGGGGCCGCACGGTGGGCCTTGGGTTGAAGAAGGGAGCTTGTGGGAGCTAAGGAGAGGCATGTTAGGGACGTGAGTCGTGCCTCAAGTTGCATGCCACGTTGCAGGGCAGGTTGGCAGGGTAGCCTCGGGTTGGCCCGAGTGCTAGAGTTAAGTGGCTTGTTGCCATTTGTCTGAGTGCCGGGGTAGGCCCTGACTTGCTGGGGGGTCGTTGTAGGACCCAATTGAGGTGTTGGAACCATGCGATAGTCCATGGTTTGGTGTAGACGGGCTGGAATACACGTGCCCACAAGGTGTTTGGCAGAATGCTGAACACACTCGTGCGAGTTGTATATGCGTGTGGTAGGCCTCCAAATCCTGTGGTTGATTGTGTTAGGTCTCCCTTTGACCTTGGAGGGTTGAAATAAGTGTCTTGGGGTGGGCCCTCGGCCCTTTCACTGGGTGCCACGTGGCGTGGCTTAACGTTGGGGTGCCCCCAGGTGGCCCCGGGCGGCCATGTTGGATATGGGCAAAGCCCGAATGTTAGTGACCGGGGTTGACCCCAGACGATTGCTTGTGTCACCGCATGTCACAGCAAGCTGGTCAGGGCCCTTGTAGGGACCCATAGGGTTGTAGAAAGGGCTAGGTAGCCCATGCCTGGAAGGTGTTCGAGGAAATACCCGAGCCCTTATTTGTTATTATTTTGTCAGGAAATAGTCTGTGTACAACAAATGCCCCCCACGAGGCGTACATCAGAGGCGGAGACAAGGGCGTGCGACCCGTGAGACCCCTGTTCTGGGTTGTTGTACTTGTATTTTGACACTTCATATGCCTTTATTTTTCTATGTTGTACATGTTGACTTGCTGGTGTTCTGACCATTTTTGTGTGCACTGTCTTGTAGCTATGGCACGATTCGACAGAGATGGTCAGGTCCCGAGACGTATGGCATGGGAGGAGGACCACTAGGTGCGGCAGACCGAGCGATAGATGCCCCCTTTGGGCCCGCCAGTGATTACTATGGCTAGTGTGGAGCGGCTGGACTAGGGTCATACAGCAGTGGCTGAGGGTCCCCTCGGTGAGAGAGCAGCTAGAGTTGGGACCTTAGAGGTGGCCAGGATTCTGGAGGCAGATGGCTTGTACACCTATGACCGAAGCGGGGGCTACCCATTGGAGTTCCCCCTGGATCGTCACTTGTTCGAGTTTGTTAGGAGCTATGTCCCTCCTGGCATGGAGGAGGATGACTCGCGGATTCCAGGAGCCCGTCGCCAGCTTGAGCGGGCTATCTTGATTGGCAGGGACAACCTGCATGGCATAGCATTCTGTAGTTATCCGAGCTTTTCGGAAGACTACTGGAGGTAGCGACAGTTTCCCAGTGTTGAGTGCCTGGGGTTCTTCAGCCTGGCAGAGCAGTCTGGAGTCAGAGTTGGGCCGCTAGGCCCTACTTCCTGGGACTTGCACGGTCACCACCACACAGAGACCTTCATCTACACTCTTGTCTATCACCAATTTCTCCACATGGGCCATCCGTCAGGCGAGGAGAAGGATCTTATCTTCTCACCCTTCATACTCTTTGCATTCTATTACATCTATGTCTTCATCGCATCCATTCTGTTACATCCACATGCATTTCTTTTTCCCCGAGGTTTCAGACCCGTATCTTCTCCGTCTTCCAGAACCTCCGAAACTCCCACATTTCCCATCTTATTCATTTGCATCCTTGGGATCTTCGAGTCCCTTTACACTTCCTGGGCATTGTGCCCCCTCCAATCTTCTCTCAGGGCATTGCGCCCTTTTCTGACTCTTGCATCCGGACTCTCCGGATTCCTCGCTTGTCTTCTTGGGGCATCGCCCCTCATGGTATCTCATCCCTCCAGAACCTCCGGACCTCCCTCTTTGGGCATACGCCCCTCTACACCTTCATGTCTGGATTCTCCGGGCTTCTCACTGATTTTTCCTGAGCACTACGCCCCTTATGATTCCATTCCTCCAAAACCTCCAGACTTTCTTCTAGGACATTGTGCCCTTTTCTATCCCCCTCCCCCAGAACCTCCGGACCCTTCTTCTTTTCTTCTAGGGCATTGTGCCCTTTTCTATCCCCCTCCTCCGGAACCTCCGGACTTTCTTCTAGGGGATTGCACCCTTTCCTATCTTCCTCCTCTGGAACCTCTGGACTCTTCTTTCTACCACACCATCCTTTCTAGGCATCACGCCCATTCTTTGTCATTTTTCTTCCAATTCGTCCTCTTACTTTTCCAGGACATCGCGTCCTTCGTCCTTTTTTATCTTTTCAATCATCTTTTTCCATATCTTTTCTCGGGACATCGCGTCCCTCAGTATTTATCTCCTTCGGAACCTCCGAATGATTCCTCTTCCAATCATGATTCTCCTTCACTGCCTCCGGACCCTCCGGATATATCACTCTCCATCTACCAATTTCTCCTCATAATCCCTTCTGATCCCGGGTCCGACCTGACTTCTTCTACATCCACTGCTTTGGGCATCTGCCCTTTCTCCCACTACTTCTGAGGCTTTAGTCCTCACCCCTCCTTCTAATTCCCCACTTCTTCTGTATACCGTTTCTTGTGACCAGGGTCTCTACGCCTTAGCGAGGGAGTTCTAGCCCTCGTCTCTCTTCCTTTTCTCCTTATTCGTTTGAGTCTGGTCCGGGTACCACTCCTTCTTGTTAAGCCACTTCAAATTTTTACTTCCAATCTTTTATCTGCCACTTGAGGACAAATCTCATGTTCACCAAGATCACCTCCGGCAGTAGCTATTTCACAAGGTTGCAAGGTAATGTTTTTGCATAAAGATGCATTCGTGATTTTGTCATTACTTCATGCATGGTTTTCAGAACGAAGTGCTTCTTAACAATTAAGAGTGGGATTTGAGACGTTTATCCTAGGTCTTTATCTTTGTTGAATTTCAGAAAGAGTCTTTAGACTTGCCTTTGCAGCGCCTTTGGCTATGAGAACCCCGTGCTCGGAGTTCGACATTTCCTCCCCATTTATTAAGGGCAACCCTTAGCTGAGCACTCCACACACTTCACGGCGTCCTTAGATGGCCTCCTTTGGTGAAACACTGTTGCTACTTTGGCCATGCCATGGGCATGCATGAAAGTCTTTTTTCTTTTTTGCTCGGCCGAGTGCAGGGGCGGGAGGTTGACGTATGAGCTGATCCAACCTAGGTATTTCACAATATGAGAGAACTCTCAAATAGGGGCAGTATTTACGGTAGTGTCCCCCACTAGCTGTAGATCTAGGCCTGGTCGCCGTGGTATTCTGAGAGTAGTGCTCCAGAGAACTCTTGGTCGCATCGTGAATTTCTCTATTGACAATGTGTTGAGGCAGAGGCGCCAATCGTCACGTGTCTTCTTATCCACCGTCTGGCATTCAACCTGTGGAGAAAACCCAAATGCACCCCCAATAAAGAACAAATGGTGGCTCCCAAAGATCCGACTAGCTGAAGTTAAATCCTCCTTGGGTAAGAACTTAATCCTTACTCCCATCCAACACTCAAGGGCGATCATTGAGCCGAAGAGAGGTCCTCCTAGGCAAGTTGCGCTAAGCCCTTCATAAGGTATGAAAGGACTGCTTGAGAAATGGATAATCCCCGCCACAACCCACTAATGATGCTAACGTTTTGGATATCTTGGAGGTGGTCGGTGGTGGAGAAAAGGAAGACCCCACACAAGCAAACCGATGTGGCTTTGGCTATGGCTTCAAATCTACCGCTCTTATTCTTGCAATAAGCGATTATCCATTGAGACATCGGTATCAAATGGATATGGCGTGGTCTAATCATGGTCCTAACATCTTTTGGGTTGTGTATGAAGTCCCCTAGAATGAGTGATGGGTCTATGGGCTCAACCGTATGACATGCTAGATCCTCATCCCCCACTTTGGTCTTAGGAAGGGATATGTAGGTCTCTACCTCCTCTAATAGGACTGTGACTTTAAAGGATGGGAAAAGAAAGGTGCGTGTTTGTGGATGCCAAAGCTCTACATGGGATGAAATGCTTGCCCAATCCAAAGATAATTTCTGGAAATTTTTGGCCAGAACAACTAAAGGGTGAAGGCGCCATACCCTTAGGATAGAAAGGACCTCTAAAGGGAGTTCCTTGATCATGGGAGACACCCACTTTAGGTTGGAGTAACACCTTGGACTAGGGAGAAGCTAAAGAGAAAGGAAAAAGAGGAGGAAGAAGAGAGGAAAATCATGAGAAGAATGAAAAGTGTAGAAAATTAATCAACTTTTGAGTGAAATTATCACTTACCTCTCTTGAAGAGCTTGAGCTTAAATGCTTGGGGATGGAGGTCAATCTCTGCAGCACCCCATGCTTTCTTCTAGCTGCCTTAGGTCTGGTGTAGACCCTCTCCTCCATGGCAATATCTCCAAAACTCCTCTTCATGGTGTTCTTGAGTGTTTTTGAGAATATTTCTGACTTGTAGCAGAGAATTGATGGGAGCTACGAATTCTGAGTTTGATCCTGATTATAGAGGCTTGATTTTGGTATTGGAGTATTAGGATTAGGGTTGAGTAGCCTTATCTTAAGTCTGGAGGAGTCCTAGTGTAGATTAAGATCTCTTTCCCCCGAGTTCGGACTGTCACGGGAGAGTGCTTCTCGGATTCACACAGTTTCTACACTAGCGGTCTATCGTAAGACCGCCAGAGACACTTTGACGCTCTAACAGTAGACTGTCACATCCCTTCATCCACTGCCCTCTCTCTATATTGCTTTAACGGATGCAGCTTCAACCGTTACAGGACCCTAGCGGTCTTAAGATAGACCGTTACACAGTTCTCTGTAGGTTTTCAAATCAACTCTTTCCCTCTCTTTTGGTCAAACCTGCCATTCTCTCTCCGTCTCTCACTCTATCCCCCGCCTCCATTCATTCACATCCATGCATTCATACACATTTTCACATCCATTCACATTTGCACAAACTAAAACAAAAATAATAAAAAAGATTTTCATTCTAGTTTAACTAACATAGTCATGACAAGAGTGTGTCAAAAAGAAAAGAAAGGGAACAACATCACTCAACCGGTCTGTCTCCCTGGCCGTCACTGTCTCCAGTGCCCTAGTGCCACTTTGCTGGTGGCTCCATGGCACTGCTCTCCTCCTCACGTCGGTGTCTCCCGTCTGCCTCCTCGTTCCATCGCCGGTCACAAGAACTGGTGAGGTAGTCAGCTACCGACCTACTCTGAGTACCACTCTATGCACCACTCTGGGAAACACTCCTCTCAGGTCCTCAGTTGACCATCCTCAGGGCTCTCTCCATCGCCCGCATCTCAACCTTCAAATCATGAGCCTGAAGTCGCACCTCTCACACCTCGGTCTGGTAACGCTCCGAGCCGACTGCCCCAGCTCGAAGTCTCTCTTTGTCCACTCGTGCCTCTGCTAACTATGCTCAGAGACGAGGAACCTCCGCCGCCTCCACTCGAGCCCGCTCTACCTTGGCCACCGCCGCGGTCAGCTCTCTCGCTTGCATTTGTAAACATCACAGTCAGTCTAAGCATTAGCATAAACACAGTCATTTGAGTCAAAAGGGAATTTAGTTTAGTATTGCTTACCCGCTCTGCGAGGGTGGCCTCGGCCTCCTTGGCCAGAGCAACTGCCCGGGCAAAGTCTGCATCTCGCTCGGCCCTGCCTCTGACAGGCTGCGAAGACAAAGATGGAGCATCTGGTCCCACCCTCTATGCTCCCTCGACTCTCTGTATTTAGAAGTCAGTCATGGTTAGTCAATTTGCATAAGCATCAACATAAATAAAGTCCAGGGTTCAGAAAGCTTACCATAAGCTCCAGTGCTGCCTTGTACTCGTTTCTCTGCTGGATCGTGGCGTGGAGAAGCCCCTGGAGCTCGACTATCCTGCCTTGAGGGTCTAGCTGCATATATCAAGTGTAGCGTCAATGCATATAGGAGTAAAACAATTCAATAGGAAGAGTTTTAGTTTAGAAGTTCATACTAGTCATCGGGGGCCTCGAAAGACCTGGTCTCCGTACCTCTGGGCATAGGCCTTCAAGTAGGCCTCATCGTTGTCTACTCGGGTCTTCACTACCTGACCTTTCTGAGTCCAATCTTGCACATACTTTGCTACCCGGGTGCTCCAGTCGACATCGCCACTAACGTCCTTCGAAGATTTCCCAGGGCCTTTGTCATCTCTGCCGAGGAACTCCACCTCAGGCTGATGCACTCCCCGCGTCCTCATAACTAGGTGGTAGTGGAGGGGCTCGATGACATTGATACAATGCAACTGAATGTCTCGCCTACTGTATGCTAGGGCTGCCTCCACCCAAGGCTGTCCCTCGTGTGTCTCATCCCTGTACGGTGTCTAGCACACCTGAAAAGGGCAATTGAGTCCATGTTAGCATTTATAAAGTATTTTAGAAGCATATAAAAAGCATATATGAAGAGTTTTGAGTTTTGAAGTCTACTGATGCATACGGGAATGAGTCGATGTCGTCTTGAATAGCCCAGGTTAGTCTCTTGATCGACCCCATGTCCCGCGCAATGACCCACTGCCTCGCGATGGGGATCCTCTCTGGATGTTGCTCTATCCCTCGTCCGATCCCGGGGAGATAGAGAAAGCTCCAGATCTGCATTTTAGGAGACAGGTGTCAGCATATAGCAGTCATAAGCATAAGGCATGTAGAAGTATTTAAAGTTTAGAGTTTACCTGTAGGAAAGGTGAGAAGCCACCCAGCATTGTCACCCGATCAGTCGTGCTGAGTGACTCGAACAGGAAGGCTAGCACTGCCGCTCCCCAAGCATATCTGCCAACTCTATCCAAATCTTGCAGTAAGGGTAGGAGCCTGTAGCTGATGACATCGACTCTCGTCGGGAACAGTAGCTTCCCAAATAGCAGGATCAGGAAGTGCCTCAAGATCCTATCTCCCTCTGGTCCCGCCTCGGCTGCTACTCTAGGCCGGACCTGCTCGATCACTCTGTCAATGTGCTCCTCGGGCAACTCTCCTTCTGCAATCGCTGCTCCTCGAAGCCCCAGGCTCTCTTGGAGTGTCGACCGTGTCAACTGGGATGAGTGGTGTCCCGGCCTCACCAAATCTAGCCCCAGCAACTCCTGTGCTAGCTCGCGGTAGTCTGTATAGGCGTATCCTGTCACTACTGCTCCGTGAACTCTCAGCCCCGTGATCCTCGCGATGTCCTCCAACGTTGGGATCATATGACCCCATGGGATTTAAAGAAAATAAAAAATAGAAAAATAATGTTGATTGCTCATGTGTGCATGCAGAACCCTCAATTGTTAAACATAATCATGCACCAAGAAAAAGAATGAATGTTTCATGTTTTTATTGTGAAAAATTTGGCCATGATATGTATGACTATTTTCTGATGAAATTTGATGATAATGAAGCATTGAAGTTACAAATGAAAATTGTTGATGAGTCTAAAAATCTTGAAAAACTAATGAAGAAAAACTTCAATGGCAGCACACTTCTTGCCAATCAACTTATATTCTGCTAGATGAGAGACATAATTCCTACTGAGTTTTTTACTCATCAGCCTATTTTAACATTTTTCAGGTAATGATGTCAAAGATAATCAATCTGATGGGGAAGGACAAGAGTGATGAGTGCCTGGACATTCGAGCCTGTGTCTTTTATATTTCTTGAGTCTTACCTGCTCATTTGAGTCTCTTCATTTTCTTTCAGAATGTAATAGTGAGTCCTTTTCTTCTATATGTAAGTAAGGCCCAGTCATGTAATTCGAATATTAGAGTATCAATAAAGATTGTGTTTTGTCATATTAATGGGCCCTAAAATCTTGTGTCTTATGCTTGCTCTGATTGTTTATGACTATTACACTGCCACGTTCTGAACTACATGTTCCGCTGCTATCGGTTCGGGGCTTGACAAATGCTAAGGGGGTTGCGTACCTGTGCCAGGAAGATGGGCGGCCGACTACTGGCCATAGAAGGGAAGCGCGGTCACTATCTGGCCGCAGGAGGCAATAGGGTCGCATGGTGAGTGCGGCCGGGGATGATGAAGAGCGTTCGATCTTGATCCGTACCAACACTCCAGCGGCTCTTGAAGAACCGCACAACCGCCAGGGAACAGAACTTGCCGGCCAGCGACCTATGACAACTAAACAAGAACAAAGACTAACAAACACCAAAAGAATGGAGGGGGTCAGCAAACACCAACACGATGGGCTCCAGGCGTCCCACCGTGATCACCAGAAAGTCTGTTGATTGGAAAAATGGCTTTTCCTCTTTTAAAAGTATCGGCAATGAAATCCGACCACCTTTTGCTCCTCACCACTAGGAAAGCATGAAAGAAGCTAGCAAACCAGAAGAGTAAGGCAGAGATAGAACCTGTGTGATCACCACTCAAGTCCCCGGACGCGATAGGCACGCCGTGTCTTGAGAAAGGGAGAGACACTCACCTTTGCTTAGTGCTAGAAGGATGAATGGCTAAGGATGAACCACCTAAGATTTGGGTGGCTCCTTTTAGGCCGCCTACCAACATTGGAGTTGAATGCGGGACGAAGCACGCTGGCAGTAGTGCAGTTCTGGATCAGTCGCAGGTTGAAGATGGGCGGCCGATAATAAACCGCTCTACTCCACCTACTTCCAAATCGTGGGACTTCCACCTCCACTCTTTCCGGTCAGCCAGAAAGAGTGGGCCTCGTGCTGAATAGATGCTGACCTACAAGACAACATGTGACCAACAAGATACAACCCAGATTAGATCTATGAGGTGTAGTATATGCTAGAAATGGCAAAACGAAAGCTGATTAACATGAATGGGGGTTCACCTGGAGGTTTTTAAACCCCAAGGGGCGCCAAAAATGTGGGTGTGTGTGTAAAAATGATAGTGAGAGTGAGGAGAAGCAAGCAATAATCATGAGAAAGTGTGCAAGCAACGACGAAAAGACCGACAAGATTGGTGACAGACGATGCAACGAATGGACTACTCCCTTGAACTGGAGGCCTGTAAGGACGTAGAAGGCCTCCCCCCTTTGTGCTAGGATCGCTTGACAACTCGGCAGGGCTTCGCCATTGATCCTTGATCTCTCCTTTCAAGCTGAGCCTTAGGGTATATTTATAGAGCACCCAAGGTCTTAGCTCAAAATTGGGGATAATTAGGCATTTTTAGGCTAGGATAATGAAATAAAAGATGGAGATAATTGACTTATCTCAACTCCGGAAGAAATGGCATCAAAAATGGTAAAGAATTCGTGGAGGAACCGTCGGGAGATCCTTGTGGGTCTAGCTACATTTAGAAGTTAAATGCCAATGCATATAGAGGTAAATCATTCAGTTGAATAGAATCAATTTGAGTTTAGAGTTCATACCAGTCGTCAGGTGTCGCAAAAGACCTGGTCGCCGTACCGCTGGGTGTAGGCCTTCAAGTACGCCTCGTCGCTATCAGCCTACTCGGTCACTGCTTTGCCCTTCTGCTTTCAGTCCTAGATGTATTTCCTCGCTCAAATACTCCAATCTATGTCACCACTGATACCTTTTGAAGATTTCCCCAAGCGCTGGTCACCGCGGTGAGGAAACACTACCTTAGGCTAGCGTATGCCTCATGTCCTCATGATCAAGCGGTAGTGTAGTGGCTCGATCACGTTGATGCAGTGTAGCCTGATATCTCATCCTCCATAGGCCAGGGAAGCCTCCACCCATGGCTGTCCCTTGTGTCTCTCATCTCGGTACGGTGTCCAACGCACCTGAAAAGGCCATTTCTAAGTCAGCATTTGTCAATATATATAGAAGGGTTTTAGTTCAGGAGTTTACTGATGCATGTGGGAATGAGTTGATATCGTCCTGGATCGCTCGGATCAACCTCTTGATTGACCTTGTATCTCGGGCTACGTTCCCCCGCCTCGCGATGGGAATCCTCTCCGGATATAGCTCAGTCCCTCGCCCAATCCTGGGCAGGTAGAGGAAGACCCAAATCTGCATTTTAAGAACATGGGTCAGCATGTAGATTAAAAGCATTTAGAAGCATTTAAAAAGCATTTAGAAGCCTTTTTAGGCATTTACCTATAGAAAAGGCGAGAAGCCACCTAGCATAGTCACCCGATTTGTCGCGCTGAGTGAGTCAAATAAGAAGGCCAAGACAGCTGCTCCCCACGCATATCTACCCACTCTGCTCAAATCCTCCAACAAGGGTAGGAGCCTGCACCTAATCACGTCAGCGCGGGTCAGAAATAGGAGCTTCCTGAATAGCAGCATCAGGAAGTGCCTCTGCACTCTATCCCCCTCTGGTCCCGCCTCTACCGCCATGCTAGGGCGCACCTACTCGACCACCTGGTCAATGTGCTATTCCGATAACTCCCCAACTACGATCGCCGCTCCTTGAAACCCTAAGCTCTCCTGTAGCACCGACCGTGATAACTTGGATGATGGATGCCCCAGTCTCATTAAATCCAGCCCTAGCAGCTCCTGGGCTAGTTCTCTGTAGTCGCCATAAGACTATCCTATCACTACCTTCCCGTGCACCCTCAAACCGCTGATCCTCGCCATGTCTTCTAATGTCGGGATCATGTTCCCCCATGGGAAGATGAAGGCTTGGCTAATCGGATCCCACCTCTCGTGCAACGCGTACAGGAGAGTTGTGTCCACCCTAGTAACCTCGATGCTAAGGACCTCCCCGAAGCCCATAACAGCTAATCTCTCTCGCTGGTACTCCGATAATGCCAAGTAGACTGCCCACACTTGAAGCCAAGTGATCCTTGTTCTCCTCTTCCCCTGCACACATTTGGAGTCATAAAGTTAGTCATTAGTCACATTGCATTACATTTATCATAAATAAAATCAACAAAAAAATTCAAATAGCAAAAAAAATAAAAATACATTTTCTCATTCTGGTTCCCTTGACGCACAAGATAAGGCGCGTCAGGGAACGTAACGGTCACTGGAACGACTGTTACGTTCCCCCGCGTTGGGCATCATCTTCTTTGATCCTCCAGCCCTTGGAAAAGGCCAACACGGCCTACAAACCATAGCGGTCTTACGATTGACCGCTAGGCATCGCCTAGCGGTCAGACAAAAGATCGCCACTCTTCCTAGCGGTCTGAGAAGCGACTACTAGGCATTTGTGAGTTCTTGGAGCTTAGCAATCCAAGGGTAGGCCGCTAGGATGGCCTTAACAGTCCAAGGGTAGATCGCTAGACTGGCCTTAGCGGTCCAGAGGTAGACCACTAGTCTCCCTAGTGGTCCAGGGGTAGACCGCTAGGCTGTTTTCGTGCTTGTTGTGTCTGTTTCGCTTTGTGTAGGTCTCCAGTCGGTCTAGTTGTGACCCAATGATCATCCTATGACCCCGTGAGTGTCTCGGACACCGTGGGTTTCATGTTCATGTTTTAGGGGTGTCCGGAGGTACCATGTTATCTCGGTTAGCATGCTCGTGAGTCCTGGGGCCGAGTGACCCCGTATGTGTTTTAAGTTTCGAGGGGGCCATGTGTATGGCCTTGGACTGTGAGTCCAGTTGATCAGCCTGGGGCTGGAAATTTTCTATATGTTACCGTGGTTTCAGACCTAGGATTAGGCCTGATCGACGGCGCAGTGCCGTCACATGCGACGGTCTTGACCCGAGTCATGCGACTCAAGGACCGTTGAATTTAATAGGTCTAGTAGGCTGTCTAGAGTCTAATAGCTGCGAGCCACTTTTTCCTTCATGTTACTCGTGATGGGTGCGTGCGTGGTTTTCTGTGTTCACGTTTTGTGAGCCCCCACTAGTCGTAGCCTTCTTACGGCACGCGTGTGCTGACCCACCTGGGTGTGGTGAAGCGGCTGACCTGAGAGAGACGGTTGTTAGGTTGGTTACCGTAGGGCCCCCACGTACAGCTGAGTCCGAGCTTAGGGCGAATAACCAGCTAGAGGACAGGCCTAAGGCATATGGTCCGAGTGTGCACATGGGGCAGAGGGCGTCAGGCCTGTGCTGACGAGCGTGACCTCAGCTAGTCGTTGCTCAGGGGTTACTAGTATGGTGTCTTAGCCTCTGCCTGGGCCATCATAGGCAGGCACCTGAGGTGTGGACTAAGACATCAGTGGACGCATCTGGCCTTGCTTCTGGTGGGTGGTACTCCCGTCACGTGACGTGAGTTATTGTGTCGTGGGTTTTTGTTGTCCATCTGCGAGACAGGGTTTCGTGTGTAGTTTGGGTGTTTTCCCGTAGTCGAGGTCTAGGGTTTTCGGTGAGTGTCACTGAGGGATTTTTCCTAGATGGTGTGGAGTTCACGATAGTGAGGTCGTGATTGTGTTTCTGGACTGTGTAGTTTCAGCTTGGGCCCTGCTGTGAGGGTAGGTTTTCGCGACTGAGGTGTCGTGGCATTTTCCTAGTAGCGTGACTAGGGTGGTTCATGTCTGGTTGTCCCCCGACCGTGGGATCGGGATGTCAGGTGCGTGACTTGGTTGTCCCCCGATGGGAGACTGGGTCATATTTTTTGGTATAGTAGGAGTAGCTATAGAGCTGAGGTTTTATCAGCCGCCGTAGTTACCATTCCTACTGTTGTTATTGCTCTAGCTATAGTTACTAGATTCCGTACCGCCATTGTTCTCGGTTGGGGTTCCGCGGGAAACCTACTGATCCAGTGACAGGAGGCTCACCCCTGGTTTTCAGGTGTGGCAGTTCTTCCTCGAGGTTCGAGGGCGTTGCGTGGAGGTTCTTAGTTGCCAGCTCGCCAGGCTGAGTGTTCACTTGACATTTAGTACGTTTTACTACTTTAGACTGTACTTTTGTTAGACTGGACTCTATCTCTCTCTCCCTCATTTCTCTCCCCCTCTCTCACTCTTTCTCTATCCTCCTCCGCCCTTCTTGCCCGTTTTGGACTATGTCGACCTCGGATCGAGGCGCGGGAGGTATCGTTGGAACCGGCTCGTCGTGACGATCACGCCAGTGCCTTCCATTCCGCGGTTCGTGGGGCGTGGGAACGGTACGAGTCGGGGAAGGTCGCAGAGCTTCGTCGTCTGCATGCACGCTTTTCGAGAGTATCATCACGATTGAGGTAGGAGGATGGACTCCTTACTTCGCTAGGATCATTTTAGTACCACATGCATGCCCATGCATAGGCATTTGCATCATTTTCTGTGCAAGGTACATTTTAGGAGTTTTTAGGTTAAAATGCTTGTAAAATTGATTAAAGTTATTGTATTTGCATTTTGATGCATGCTGTAGTTGTAGAAAATTGTTATTTTAGCTTCTCCTACCCCTTTTCTTTTGTTTCGTGTCGATCTGGCTTGACCGGAGGGGAGTTCGATTCCGAACTCGTCCCTCTCATCTCCCAGTCGATATAACGCGCTTGTCAGAGGCCGTTATATGCTTAACGGACACTAGGGGGTGCGTTATGCAATGCATGGCAGACCACTCTTGGACCGTTATGTGACTGTGGTTTTTGTAGGTCTATAGGTTGTGGGGCATGACGGACTAGGGCCAGTCCACCATAGCCAATATAATGCCCTTCTCATAGTGCATTATATGGTGGTTTAAACTGTGGAGTTTTCTGAGTTTCATGCATTTGGGTGACTTTAACGGACTAGTCCCGATGCGCTATAGTCTCATGGCACACCAGTCGTGGCGCGTTATGATCTGTGCATTTTTAGATGGTTTTCTGGTGAGTATAACGCGTGGGTTTAGGTGCGTGATACATTGCATAACGCCCCAGCGGTGGCGCGTTATAGTCTGCATGTCTGAGTTTGGTATTTGCACGGGTGAGCATAACGGCCTGGGGGAGGGGCGTTATAGTCGCATAACATCCCATCCCTGGTCCTTACACTCTACTAGTTAGGGAATTTTAGAAGAGCATGTTTAATTCCCGTTTAATGCATTCAATGCTACGTCTATGCTGTAATCACGTTATTTTATGATTAATGACTTGCTCCTAGAATCCCAATGGAGTGTTTGGACTTCTGGGAGAGGTGGAGGGGTAGACCCGTCAAATGATTTAAGCTAGTACCGTGGGCCCTTGGCTCGACCGTAGCGCTCTACGGGGAGAGAAATCTAGCTGGAGGATTGACCCTAGGCCGGGGTCGGTGTGTGCACATGTGGTCAGAGGCGAGAGGTGACACTAACGAGTGTTACTCTGACTAGTTCTCGGTTTGTACGGTTTGGTTGCACCTCTCACTTGTCACGTTCAGAACTCACGAGTTGCCTGAGATACATCGTAAGTCATCTGGAGGTGCATCCGGTCTCTCTCTTCTGGTGGAGTTGCCCTGTTCTTTCTCCTGTCACTGGAATGACTGAGTTTATTCTATTGGTAGATGTTGTTTTACCGCTAGTTCCTATTACTATCTGCTACTCTCGTTGTTAATTTGGTTATTTATTTACATTAGCACCTCGTTAGCCGATTTACTTGCCTAGATAGACTCTCCTGTACTAGTCTAGTAGCATGTTGAGATAGTGCGTCTACTTGTTTAATTGTTTAAATGCATGCTCTAATTATATTTTAATTACTCTGATTATATTTTAATTACTTGCTTGCTTGTTTAGTACGTTGTAGGGATCCGCGTGGTCGTCAGTTGATTTGCTACTTCTTGGGCCAGAAATTCCCGTCTGTTGACATGTTTCAGTAGTAATATCACCCGTGACGTCCAATCGTCCATGGGGCAGCTAAGAGCCATCAGTGGGCGGGAAAGGTGCTCCACCAAGCCCCTCAGCTGTACATAAGTCAAATCTCGGTTGGCTACTATAGTCTGCTGAAGGATTCCCAAAAACTGCCACACTATGTCGCTAGATGATTGTAGATCAAGTGGTGATGTCTCGGGAAGCTGGAAATCCACCCTACTGTCCATGGCAGCCCATATATCCTCACTCTCCCCAGAAGATGATGACGACATGATTTGCAGAGTGCTTGCGCTAGAATCAACCCCAGCAGCTGGTGTGGCGGGTGAGCTCTCAACAGCAACAACCTCCTTGCCAACATCTCGTGGTGGAGCTGCACCAGAAACCTCAATGGCCAAGGACACTTGCTCCTCGCACTCAACCCCGCTGACCCCCATAGAGCCAATATCACTAACAATGGCCAAGGCCCTAGAAGCTCCGACTTCCCCTTCAACAATTTCCCCCACCTCTATCTCTGGAGGACTACTCTTCTCCGGGGATGGCTCCTTGTCAGCATCAAGTGGCTGAGATTCCATGACATCTGTCGATTCGCCAGCCCCCAAAATTGCTCCGGCTACCTCCATGCTTGCTGCCACAGTATAATCTTTCAAAAATCGTAGAGTGATAGGCTGCAAGATTGGCGGAAGTGTTGGTTGACCTACACCCAAAGTCGGGAGAGGTATCTGCAGTGTTATGGTTGGCAGTATCACCTCAGTCTGTGCCACGAACACATATTTCAGCCAGCTGATATGAAAATGATGGGAAGAGCTGTAAAGGGAAGATAGTGGAGGATTCCTCACCTCGATGGGCACTAAGCTCAAGTCTCTAAGGGCAGCCTCGACAGAGTCAGCCCCTTCACCTACAGGTGGACCTGATAGCCCAGGCCCACTCCATGCCAACCAGGGTGGACTGAAAGTTGTATAGTCACTTCCATAGGCCAAAGATGCCCTAGCATCCTCGATCTCTGTATGTGCTAAAATCAAGAACTCTGTTGTGAAGATTTATTCTTGCTACATTATGTGCTTAATTACTGATATTTTGGCTTAAATGATATTTGTTCCATGATATATTATTGCAAACCTTGTTCTTGACTCTTTTGCAGCATTACTTCATGTTGGCTTCCGCTTTCCGTCAGGTAAGTCAGGTAAGTTTTCGATCCCTATATCCCTTAATACATTACTATACGATATCTATGCTATATTATCTCGAGAACCGGTTGGTCATTCGCGTGCTCCAGGATCTGATGTTCCCATATAACAAAAATGAAGATGATCTAAGTGCACACGTTTAATCATCGGATAGGCCGTTAGATTGGGAAAATTGAGGGACGATGGTTCTATCTCACACGCCGTGGTTGCAGATAGCATCCTGACCCTGATTGCCCCAGTCTAACAATACTATTCTCGAGTACTTTCTATTTTATCTTTTCTTTGCATTCGTTTTAATGATTTCCTTTATTTTAGCCCAGCATGTATCATACGCATCTTTTTGAGCATTCACGTCCCATAGTCTATCTGGAAGTGTCTCACTAATGACGGATCATTATGCGTTCATGATTTTGAGTAAGATGAACAATTCCACTCAGAGTTGGAAGGTTCTCTTTGATCTGTTCACCTGGTTGGTTGACTAAGAGTCCTCGTCTAGAGTTTTAGCCTGTCTCGAGTTGGCCGCCATTGTCGGCCCATTCGGATTGCTTGAGTGCTTGCTTGCTTACGTCTTAGGTTGTGTCACATCATCCAGCATGTGCAGGAAGCCCCTCAAAGACTCAACATGTCCCACCGGCTAATAAAAAGAACTAAAGAAAAGGCAAGGGTGTTCAATGCACCAAGCAACCCACCATGGGGGCAGATGCCGGTAATATGGGAGAAGGAAAAGAAGAATACAAAGGCTAAAATGAAATATGTGGCTCTCTCTTGCAACATGCTCTCAGTACCGTCCAGTGTGGCTCAAGTTACTGATGAGGAAGATGAAGAAATTTACTTTATACCAAAGGGTGCAAATCAGGCTAAAGCTTCTGCCTCCTGCCATGTTGCCGGATCTGGGAGAATATCAAGACACCCGCCAACCAACAAGGTGGCACAATACTACGTTCCTCCTCAGCTCAGAGGCATAAAACCTAGGGAGTTCATCTCAAAGAAACTGGACGCGTCTACCAACAATGACGGGATGCCACTCACCCTAGTCAAATTAGAGGCGGAAGATAGCACTCTCAGCCCCTCCTGGCAAGATCAGGCCATGGTTGCACTACTATACCAGAAGCAGTAGGAGATTAAAATGCTGCAAAGGTGGCTAAATGAAATGAATCTAAGTCCATTTATGATGCAATCGGCAGGACACCTACATGAGGCGACATAAGGTAGCGCTAGCTCACCTGAAGCTTCAGCACGGTCAGCTGTGCTCTGAATAATGCCTGAAAATATAGGGGGCATCCCCCCTCAACCACTCCAACATATAGTCCCCAGGGCATGTCAGGGGGCAATTAAAGCATCTCCAAATATGGTGTCGATGAGACCGCACATGCAGTCAGACAAGCCAAGGGTAGAACAAACAATGACTACGAAGATGGTCGAAGGGGAAGTCACCGAGGTCAAATTACAAGTAGCCAAACAAAAGGATGATGAGTCCGTCATGGACTACATAAGAAGGTGGAGGAATCTCTGTGAAAAGTGTCGACATCTACCAAGCTACGGGGACACTATTCAAATCTGTAAAGAAAATTTGAGAATAGAAATTCTACGATGGGTCATTGACATTGAAGTCACGTCCTTTGAACAGCTAAGTGATATCGCAGCCAATGTCGAAGCAGTTTTGGCAAGGCTTTGCTCGGCCTCTATAGCCTCGAGCCAAAAGGATAAACCAACTGATAGACATCCGGCACAGGAAGAAGTTTACACCTCAAATTTTGAAGCCTTCGAGCAACAGAAGAAGAAAATAAAAGAGACATCTTCCACCGATCCGACAAAACAAGGGCCCTCATTAAGGGGAAAAATGATGAAACCATACTCCTTCACGAAGGACAAGACTAGGGCTCTTTTTGAATGGGCCCGTAAATACGGTAAAGTGGTGCTTCCGGAGCCAAAGAAACCAGATGATGCCGAAAGAAAAGATGATCCACGCTTCTATCCTTATCACCAAATATTGGGGTATCCCATTGAGGATTGCTACGTGTTCAAGGACATCATTGAAGGCCTGATCAAAAACGGCGGACTGTTGATGGGCGAGTACAAGGTGGACCTACCGTGCCCTCATCAAATGCCTATTTGGAAGAGAGCTAACTTACGCGGTGACACCGCCTCAGCTGCTCCTCACAAATCTGGCTGAAGTCAATGTCTAGCATGCCCGCGTAGCTTGAATGCGGATGCTTGCCAATAAAAAGAAGAATGGCAAATGACGCGAAATATGCTAAGAAAAGAGGTGGCCAAGGAGTGGCTGGATGATTTGGAGAGGATTTTTAGTGCCATGGAGTGTGCTGAGGAGGAGAAGGTGGTGCTGGCTACGCATCGATTGTAGGGATCAGCCTGATCATGGTGGATGTCAGAGTGGGGAGCAGCGTTCTAGTCTCGTCCCCTTCGACAAATCACATGGCAGGAGTTCGTCACGACATTTGAGCGTGCTTTTTATCCATCCTTCACTAGGTCGTAGAGGTTGTGCGAGTTTCTGGAGTTGACCCAAGGTGACATGTCGGTGATGCAGTACTGATCCAGGTTTATTGAGCTGGGCTATTATGCGCCTCATATTATGGCAGACGAGGAAGTGAAGACTGAGCAGTTTGTCGGAGGTCTGAGGTCAGAGCTGAGGCATCCCCTTCTTGCATCGGATCTGACTAACCTGGATGCAGCTTGCAAGGCAGCAGCAGCACTGGAGAGATATTTGCATAAGGTTCGAGGGTAGAGCAGTGTGGGTTAGACACAGATGGGTCTTAGTCAGCCGATGGCCATGCAGCAGTAGAGCATTGTCTAGCTCTCAGCAGGTGGTTCAGGGGTGTCTCCATACATGGCGTCAGTGGTAGATTCATCATCCTTTGGCTCGAAGCTCAATAAGTTGCTTAGGGACGTCGGGCTCGACAAGAGATGCCAAAATCGTAAGGAGTCGAGGCAGCAGTCGGTGAGTAGTGTTCAGTAGCCTGTAGCTTATCAGCACCAGGGTTCGGTGAGTGGTTCTCGGGGCGGGTGTCCCCGATGCAGTGATTCTCATCCGGGCAGGTAGTGTTTAGTGCCAATGGGCTGCTTCAGGTGTCACCAGCCAAGTCACATGGCACGTGACTGTCCGCAGAGACCGCGCCAGCTGCACGAGTTTCAGCAGTAGCAGTAGTTTCAGCACCAGCGGACACCATCTCAGCCGCAACAGTACCAACCACAGTGATAGTTTCCTCAATTGACGCGGTCAACCATTGTAGGGAGGCAGAGATCCCGAGGCAGAGTGACTCACATGACCAGAGCAGAGGCTGAGGCGTCGTGGTTGGTGGAAGGTACTCTTTCGATTTTGGGTTGTGTAGCTCGAGTTTTGTTCGATTCAGGTGCATCTCATTCGTTTATATCCGAGGATTTTGCTCAGAGTGTTGAGGACCCAGTGGCCGAGGTGTCCTGCGATTTGGCTATAGAGTTGCCCACTGGTTACTTCATGATCACCCTGTATTGCTTGGAGAAGGTGCCTGTGTGGGTGGAAGGGCAAAACTTGCCGGTCAGGCTTTATGCATTACCGCTTCAGGACTTTGATGTAATTTTGGGCATGGAGTGGCTCGAGGCCCATCATGCCTTGGCGGATTGCGGCTCGAAGAAGGTTTATTTTTGGTAGCTTCGTGGATCCACCTTCTATTTCCACGGTATCCGGTCTTCCTCTTCGCGCTTGCTTATTTTGGCTATTAGGGCTCGTCGGTTGCTTGACGCGGACTGTCATGGTATTCTCGCTTCTATGGTTTTGGTCGATCAGAAGTGTCCTGACATGAAGGACATTCCGATTGTATGCGAGTTTCCTGATGTTTTTACCGAGGAGCTACCAGGGTTGCCACCACAGCGAGAGATTGATTTTATGATTGAGGTGGTACCAGGTACGGCGCCTATGTCGAAGGCCCCTTATCGCATGGCACCTGCGGAGTTGAGAGAGCTGAAGGCGCAATTGTAGGAGTTGCTTGCCAAGGGGTATGTTCGTCCTAGCTTTTCCACCTTATGTGTGTGAATGAATATCTTTCTTTTAAAGCATTTTGTTCCCAACACTTGTTTGAGTATGTAGGTCTAACATCCCAGAAGTTTGCATGAATTCAAAGCAAAGCATGCCTTGCCGAATAGTAACAGAGGCATGTCTGATGTAGCAGACTGGCCAACTGAGTTCTGGACTTATAGCAAAGGTGTGGTGCTAAAGTTTTTGGGGATTTGAAGGATTGATTCAGGTCTACAGACTTTCATGTGGTATGAAGCAGCACAACCTCAACATATGGTCACTAGCTCAACAGAAGGTGACCAATTAGGAAGAAGCATCTGTGGGCCAGCAACATCAAGCAATGCCAACAACCAAGGCTTTCACTCGCTTGTCATTTGAAGAAGGCAAATTGATGCAGGATGACTATGAAACTCGATATGTGGACATGAGCCTACGACCTAGATGAACTGACACGACTCACTAGACGATGCAACCAGCAACCGTATGACCAAGTCATCACCTAATGTGGCTCCTGAAGGGACAAAGATGCCCCAAAATAAGAAGCACTCGCTCACGGTAGTCCCCGGCGAGGGAAACGTGTCGATCTGCACGGTTGAGAAACCGGCGTTGAGTCTTGGGTGGTCGACTCACTCTCATGCTCGAAATGAGTCATGGGACGGGTTTCACACTCACAACTCACAACGGTGACTGAAACAACAAGCTAGGCGTCCTACCACACTCACTAGCAGCGGCATCAAGAACTATACTAGAAAAGTAATTAACAAACTAGAGAGGGATGCGGGTGTACCTCCACGCGCTGAGCGTGGGGAAGATAATCCCGGCCGAACCCGTACTCCCGATACATCAATTAACTATTATTACAGAAGTATTGATTTCTGCCCACTCCATGCAGAGAGGTAACAGGCTACACACGAAATCTGAGAGTGACGCGATCGGGTTGACAGGCAGCACTCGGGGCCGCTTTGACAAGGCTGGCACGTGCACTTGTGGGACCCATGTCTGGGCTGGCGGCCCGGTGAAGCCGAGAGGTTGCTGCAGCATCGGGGCTTCCTGGTAGGGTGGTCCCGGGGGCGGTGGTGGGCTGCTCGGCTCCACGGGAGGAAAGGCGGTTGCTCCGGGGATGGTCACCGGGTGTCGTCCACGAACCAGAGCTGCTATTTAGCAGCGTGCGACCCGGCGAAAAATGTTACTGCGACCAGTGCCGATGTCGGATCGATGCGAGACCGATGGCGTTGGAAAGCCCTTTCAAAATACTTCATCCCCAGATGGAAGAAATAATTTTTAATCTTCATTGCTAGCTGTGACATATTTTAGAAGCTGCTGATCCACTGGATGGGGGTTGACAGGGCAGAAAGTGAGATTTCCTGAGAACAGGGGTTGACCGGGTGGTTAAGGAGGGATCTGGGTGGAGTGGTCTTCATGAAAGTTTTAGCTCTGGAAGTCAGGAGAACGGAGATATTTTTTATGTGGGATTTTGTGGAGGTATGGAATTTTGGTGGAGTTTAGAGTGGACAGGGGTTGGGTCTAGAACATTATAGACAGACAGAAATTAGGGATTTGTAGGAATTTTTATTGGGGGCTAGAAAATTTATAAATTCATGGAAACATTATGAGGAGTGGGTCGTGGTGGACAGAAACTCTAGTAAAATTTTCACTAGATTTGGAGAGAACTAAGGTGAGTTAAGGGGTCGTGAGGTGGCTTGCTGTAATCAGATCTGCACAGTTGGCAGGATTACAGGGGTGGGAAGAAGAAAATTTTTTTTTCTCTTCTTTCCTTCTTTTTTTATTTGTTTCTCCTGCTTCTCCCTCTGGTGAGAAATACCGCAACAAAGCATTACGCGAGGATATCGACAGCCGACCGAGACTCGGTCTGATCGGCGTTAGTCAGCTCTTGCGAGAATGCCTTCTGCGCGCATTTTCGGATCGCGGCCATTTTGACATTGTCGCGTTTTCCGCTGCAGACGATCCTCGCCTGCAAAAAGACGTAGCGACTTATGATTTGCTGGTGCTTTTTGCGCCTGGCGCAGAGCCACGTCGCGATATTGCTCTCGCAAAGCACTCGCTCAGCCAAATCGGCGATTATCCGCCGTTTGTCGTGCTGGCCGATTCGGAAGACGCCGATGAGGTCCTCGCGGCGTTCGAGCTCGGCGCCCGCTCTTACATACCAACGAGCGTCACCCTCGACGTCATGACCGAGGCGATCAAGCTCGGAATCGCCGGCGGGACATACTATCCGACCTGCATTCTTTCGGCTTGCGCCAATAACAGGGAACCCAGGCAAGGCGCGCTGAACGAGCTCACGCCGAGGGAAATGGCGGTCCTCGGCGCCGTTCGCGAAGGACGGCCGAACAAGGTCATCGCGCAAGAGCTCGGGATCAGCGAGAGCACGATCAAGGTGCATGTCCATCGCATAATGAAAAAGCTGAAGGTCCAGAACCGCACACAAGCTGCGATTTGCACGGCTCTTTGACGGAGAGATCAGCGGTTTCGATCACCGATGGGGGATCGGATCGCACCAGCGGCGCGGCGTACGGGGCAGATTTAGAGCGGCGGCCTTTTTGAGGGCCGTCGTTTTAAAACGGGGGGCAAAGCGCGGCACACATGCCGTTGACTCTCTTCCCGTCGCCTCAGCGAAAAGTACATTAAAAATCAGATTTGTAACTGTTCTACTTATTTATTTTAAAAGGAATGGACCGCCATGACGAAGAGCTCGATTTCTGCAGGCTTCGGCAGCGCTGAACGGACGGAGCTGCTTAAATCAATGGGCCGTTCGCTTTCCCTTTCGCGGATGTACGGCGCGTCCAAGGGCCATGGCTCACCTCAATGCAGGATGGCGGACAATTTGCGGGCCGCCATCAGGGCGCTCGCGACCGATCTGACCGATGATCCTTATTATTACGGCGACCAGATTGAACCCGGACAATTCGCCGATCAGGCCGAGCGCCAATGACCCGGATTCAGCTTATCGTTTAGGTGGCGGACGCGCGTGACCAGCGGATTGTGGCCATTTTTCTTGGCCCAGGCGATGGCTTGGTGCTGCGTGGTGCGCGTGATGAGAACGCTGTGCGCGCTGTCTTCGACGACATAATCGTCTATCCGCGTTCCTTCGGGACGCCCCTTTGGCCGCGCCTCAACATAGACGTTCGGCATGACAACCTCATTGACTATAAATTGGACACTTAAAAATCGACTGGCGGCAAAACGCGTCACGCTGACGGCATAGAAACTGACGGATCGGGCAATGCCCCGCCCATGAATTTTATAGCATAACCGGCACGAAATGACGTTGAGATCTTCGACACACACCGAGAAATTTTCGGCATCTCCAAACCGCGAAATCGCGCGGGAAGGACTGGGCAAGAAAACCAACACCGGCTAAAGCCAGTCGCCCTTCCCTTCACGTCCAGCCGCCCGCCCCAATGTTACCTCTGTCCCGCAAGCTCATCCTGGCCGCGCCACTTCTGCTCGCGGCCTGCGCGACGAATGTCGAAACACCGCCCCCTGTGCCGCAACCTGTCACGCCTGCGCTGAGCCCGAGCGCGCGGGACCGCGCCGCACGCCAAGTGCATGTCGATCCGGTCGAAGCCGCCCATTTGATCTCGCAATATCGCGAAACCCGCGGGCTCGGCGCCGTTACACCCGACCCGGTCCTGCAAAAATTGGCGCAAGCGCAGGCCGACGCGATGGCCGCGCATAACGTCCTCAGTCACACGATCGCCGGCACGCTTACGGCACGTTTCGACGCGGCGCATCTTGCGCAAGCCACCGCCGTGGAAAATGTCTCCGCCGGATATTTTTCCCTACCCGCCGCCCTCGACGGCTGGCGCCATTCGCCGGCGCACAACGCCAACCTGATCGCGCCCAAGATGAGCCGCCTCGGCATCGCGACAGCCTATGCGCCCGGCACGCGCTATCTTGTTTTCTGGGCGCTCGATATGAGCAATTAGCGCGGCTCGGACAAACCTTGTGCGGGAACCGCAAAGGTAATGAGTTTATGCCCGAAATAATTGACGACCGCGCCGAAAGCGATCGCAGCCGCGTGGCCGACCGCCAAGGCGATGGAGAGCGGCAGGCCGCCGTTGGCGATGAGTGATGCCAGTGCAGGCGCCGCAGCGATGACGACGACAGCCCCGGCGGCATTGACCGCGATGAAGCGGGCGATTTGGCCTAATAGCGGGATCGGCGACGGCGGAAAAACCCAGCGGCTGTAAAGCGTAAAACCAACCATCATCCCGATGACATAGGCGATCGCCACCGCAACGCCGAACGGGAGGAACGTCGACAAGGGAAAGCGTATCAACCAATTCACAAGGGCGGCGAAGCTGCCGGCGATCAGAAATCTCAGGCCAGGGCCCGAGGATCGTTGTCTCACAAGAATATCCATGAACCCGCGCAATCGGTCAGAGATTTAGGGATGCAGTCACCTGTGGCAAGGCCTTAAATGCTTAGCTGTTCTCCCCTAACATTCTGGGTTGGATTTTAGCCGGCCCGGGTGTAGAGGTAAGAGTATCCCTTTCACTCAGCTATTTCTTCAGCACTTCAATTTCTTATTGGCATCTTTACAGTAACATCAACAAGGCTGGGTCATTAATGGAGGGGCTATTGATGCTCCCCTTTTCCTCAACCAGTGCTTCTTCAGATGATGTTGATGGCAGGCTAGCATCATCCTAAGTTATAATTACATTGGCAGTTAGAGCTGTCGTAACCCCCTCTGGAC